>JAPCYS010001604.1:0-50024 GCA_028641055.1 Alopecurus myosuroides | reverse complement strand
AAGCTTATGTTGGACGCCGTGAAGTGGCCTACCGAGGTATACCCGGGTGAGGAAAACCTTATTCAAGCCTGCTCCATAGTGCCTGGATGGATCGAGATATGGAAACGGTCGGCCTGCCGGATTGGTATGACCCGGGCCTTTACACTGGCTAAGGCTTATTTTCCTAAGCTTGACCCGGCAAAGGTAATATCCGGGTTTCCCGAATTTAAAGCTGATGGCTCCAGGTTTGTACCCAAGGACTTCAAGTCCATACAATCCGCGGTACGCCACTCGGCAACCGCTTTGGCCGATAAGATGGATCTGGGCACGATTATGAGTTCATATGATGCTGAAGGCAAAACCATACCGGAGGAGGCCCCCTCCCTTTGATATTTTTATAAATGGGCGGCTGATTTGGCCAGGAAGAAGGAAGAAACCGCTAAGAGAGAGGCCGAGTTAGGATCAAGGCCAACTACCTCTACACCAGCTGTCCCTCCGCCTGTCCGTCCTGATGCAGGGAGTCCGGGTGATGCCGCCGGGAAAGCTAAGGAGCAAACCCAGGACCAAGACCCGGAGGGCCCTACTCAGGAGGCCGAATAGGTCAATGCCATCATAGTACCTCGATCACCTGATACTTTGTATTCAAAACTAGTATACTTTTGATGGTGCGCCTGTGCACCCCTGATATTGGTATCGTAATTTGTAACGTACTTTTAGTCCGTGATATACTTTGCGCCTTTCCTGGCCTTTTGATAATCGTGATACTTGTCTATTCTTGAACTTATTCTCGATACCCGACTCTCTTTTTGGCTCCCTTTGTGAGACTCGGTTTTCCGAGTATCACGGGTTTTGATAAGTGGACTTTTCTTTAAGTCCCCAAGACTCGGATGCTAGGGTCTTTCGAGCTTCGATAGCCAAGTAGTTTGTTTCTGTTTCGAAGTCCCCAGTCCCCATGGCCCAAAGTCCGAGTCAGGGGGTGTGGCCTTTCTCAGAGAACAAATTGTTTTTACCGAGCCGAAAACCTATAGCCATTCCGTGTAGGTACTGAAGTTATGCTTGATAGTCGTTGAGTTTCCGGCTATTAGCCTTGTACTCTGCATAAACTTGTGGTTTAGATGACCCTTTTGACTATCTTGTACTGTAAGCCGGCTTTCGCGTGGATACCATGTTGTTACATCTATACGAAAAACAGGGTCAAGCAAGTCCCATTGGGCTGCACGGCTGACCGTAATCGTAAGAGAACAGATCATGCCACTTTAGTGCGAGTCACATCAAGCTTAAGTAAGAATAGTCAAGAAAACTTGGCTCCTTTGTCAGGTTATAAGATTGCAGCCGTACTCGTCTTGCGAGTAATCGGCCCTTATAACTCATAGGCATCAAGGCCGGGTCTTTGGGTTTGTGGCTGTGCTATACGAGCAACCAGCCCCCAAGACCTATATATATATGCAACATTCTTGATGATATTGATGTACTGATAGCAGAGAATACTACTTACTTGTAATCGAAGAAAAGATAATAATAAGACTTGATAACCATCTCTTTTACTGATACGAAAAAGTTTGGGTCAGCAGGCCGCCTCATTAAAAACCTTCCTGTCCCCTTAGGTACCCTGGGTAGGAAAAGAGCGCGTCTGAAACCTGCTGCCTGTTACACTGTTTAATTCTTCTTGGGAATCGGTCCCGGGCTAGCGCGACCGACGCACATTCTCCATTCGTTGGACTTTTTCATGGTGAGTACCGGGTTCGCTAGCCAATCCGGGTAAGGTGTTCCCATAACGCGGCTAGCTGTGAATGGCGGTGTGATTTCTTCTCCTATGCCAGATTGTTTGGAGGAATCGTTCTTAATGAAATCCACCATCTTAGCATCTTGTTCTGCCCTGGGTTTTGCTTTTTCTCCTTCGGTGCTCGGCCTTTTTGAAGTGGCCCTTTCCTTCGGGTCTGCTTGAGACCGGTAATGCTTGAGTTCCTCTTTCCTACAAGCTTGCTCGGCCATTGCTGCGTCTCCCTCATCGCATTCAGCTGCTATATCTCGATTTCCATGTACGGTAATGGTCTGCTTAGGACCCGGGATTTTCAGTTGTAGATACACATAACACGGCCTTGCCATGAATTTAGCGTAAGCCGACCTTCCGAATAACGCGTGATAGGGACTGCGCAACTTAACCACCTCGAAAGTAAGCCATTCGACTCGATAATTGTCCTTTGATTCCCCAAAATCTACCTCCAATGCGATTTTCCCTTCAGGGCACGCTGAATGACCCGGCACTATCCCATGAAAAACTGTTGTACTCTTTTGTAGCTGAGTTCCTTGAGACCCATGCGTAGAAAGGTTTCCCAGTACAGGATATTGATGCTGCTTCCTCCATCCATCAGGACCTTTTTTAGCTCATACCCATTGACCTGTGGTGCAACCACCAACGCTAAGACTCCCGGGTGCTCTATTCTTTCCGGGTGATCCCTCCTGCTCCATGTTACATCCTGCTCTGACCACCGCAAATACCTCGGGACGGCCGAAGAAATTGAGTTGACCGCTTGCTTCAATATCTTTTTACCCTTGTTAGAGCCTCCTGTAGTATGTACGTGATACTGACCCAACTGTTTGGGGTTGGCCTGGAAGCCTCCAGCTCCCCCTTGATTGTTGCCCTGATTTCCGGCTGCCGGGTTACCGGCTGGGGGTGGGCCGTTGCCCAGGTTTCCTCCTGGACCAGGGCCTCCTCCCCGACCCGCACCCCGCATGGCTCTGTTCACTTCCTCGTTCTTCCATCTCTGTAAGTCGGCACACTGCTCCAAGGAGTGGTTAGCCGGCTTGCCGTTCCTGCTGTGCTTTGGGCATGCCATTCTGAAGATGTCCCAGCTGTTGCTTGGCCTTGGAGGCCCTTGATAATGTCCTCCATTGTGATTTCCAGTGTTAAAGTTCCCTTCTTATCTGGGTCTCGAAGACCCGGCTTCTGTGTTAGCGACAAACTCGGAGCCTCCTTCAAACGAACGCTTGTTCTGGCTATTTCCGTTATTACCCGGTGCTGATCCATTGCCGGTTCTTCCACTATTACTTGTGTTTGCTTTTGCCTTTTTGTCATCAACTTCCTCCTCTGTAGTATCCGTTGCAGCGTGTTTGTTGCACGCATCCATCAATTCTCCCATCGTAACCTCCGACGCATTCCGACTGGATTTCATGCGAGTTAGCTTTTGCACTAAAGGTGTGTACTTGCATGTTTTTGCCATGGCTTGTAGTGCATCCTTAGGCTGAATATCCGTGGACGAGTGAAGTATCTCCATGACCCGGCGCACCCAACTGCGCGCCGATTCTCCCTTCTTCTGAACACATCGCTCTAGATCATCAATAGTGAACAATTTTCTGCACGTCCCATGAAAGTGCTTGACAAACGCGGTCTTCAATTCCTCCCAGGACTTGATCGATCTTTCCGGCAGATTGGTGAACCATAACTTTGCTGCTCCTTCTGACATCATCAAGTACATGAACTTGGCTTGGAGATTCTCGGATGCATTGAGAATCGACATTGCCATCTCATAACTTCTTAGCCATGTTTCTGGATCCATAGTTGGTTCGTAATTCACTACTTTTCCTGGCTCTTTGAATTTTTCCGGGTAAGGTTCAGCTCTGATGTTGTCCGAGAGACACTTGGGTCCTGCAAGGATGGTCGAGGCTGGCCTTGCTCGAGAAACGCGTGATCCAGCGGGGGGCGCAGCTGGGCGCGGTGCTGCAGGTAGTCCATGCGCTGCAGACCCGGCCCCGGCCCTCCGAGCCCTGGAACTATCCACAACAGCCTGCGCTGCTGATGCTGCCTGAACGCGGGGAGGAGGCGGCATTTGCTGCTGCTCTTCCCTCCGCCGTGCTGAACTTGTTTGGATATTCCCTTGTTGCTGACTGGCGTATGGCGTCCCATGCATTCCACTTCTATGATCCGGATAATTGGCTTGCTGCGCCACCGCAGTGTGTAACAGATCGATCGCTTGCCGGGTCTTCTCTGCATGGGGCGACTCTCCTACGGGGATTTGATTCAATGCGAGTGTTGCTGCATACACGTTGTCCATGGGATTGTTGTAGTGACCTGCTGGTGTGCGAAATCGTGATGGTGGCGGTGGTGGTAGATCGTTGCCGGTTGTGACTCTAGTCTGTGGTAGGGGTAACCCGGCATGCTCATTTGCCGGATGTGCTCCCGCTGTTGCCGGTTGGGGTCGGTTCCCTGGTTCACCACTGGTATCGGCTGATCCTGAGGTGTGATAAATAAAGCAGCCGGATTAATAACCCCACCCGTTGCTGGTAATCTGGTTTGATGCCTTTGATGTACTCTAGATGTTTCCTCTCGGAGTCGGGTTTCCAGTGCATCCAACTCGCGTTGACGTGTAACCATCCCTTGTCTCTCAACTTCCACTTGCCTTCTTTGCTGTTCCAACGCACGACGAGCCACATCCAGATCCCTGACACGTTCTGCTACGTTTTCTGGAGTGATAACCGTAGCAAGAACCGTGGGATCTAGGATCAGATTATTATCGAATAGGGCCGGGTGACGCGGGTTCGAAGGACCCGCCCCTGGTGTCCGGTTTCCCAGGAATCCGAACGTATTTGCGTGCAACTCCTCGTCTGCTGCGCAGCTGGTCAACGATGCCGATTCTCCATCAACCCGAGCCAGAACCGGGTTTCCGTTAGCCGCGCCCTGCTGCTGGGCCAATGCCTGAGCCGCCCCGACTGCGGCCGCGGTCGCGTTCTCTTGGTTGAGGTTGGCCGCGGGAGCCGTGTAGACCGCAACTCGGCGTACGATGCTTGGTGTGAATTCATGCTGTTCTTCTTCGCTGTTATTCTCCTCATACCGGTTCTCCAGCAGATCCCGGATAGACTCGGTATCATCCTCTCCACCGACCCGGTCAGCGGGGTCCATGCTGGCTCCTCCGGCTGTTCCCCCTTCGTGATGGGTTCTTCTATCTGATCTGTTGTTCCAATTGATTCTTCTCTATCTGATTGGATATAGGTAGCCTCCCCTGACACAGAATCAGATCCAAAATTGTCAGGGATCGAACCGGAAGTACATACCATACCGATGAAGACGCTGATCCGGCCGATTGTCACGACAGATCCGGATTCGAGGTGATCCGACTCTGGCCCCCAGCCGGAATCGTCCACCATCTTCTCTCCTTCGTGGTCGACGTAGATCTCGCCTATGACGAGATTCTCCATGTTCTTCCGAGCTTCTCCCGTGATGTAAACACCTTTGGACGCAGGCCCCACGGTGGGCGCCAACTGTCGTGGGATAATCACGGCAGACATTACCGGGGGTAACTGATCTTGGGGCAAGACGACACAGGCGTTTGGGAGAGGGTTTAGCTCAGAGGAAAACATGATGATGAGCTTTGATCTGATAGCCGGCCACCAATTCGCCGAGTCTCCGATCTCGAGATAATAACTCAAACTGAGGGTTACACGGGATACTCGATATTAGGCGAGATTGCTAGAACTCTTGGATCTCTTTAAACTAGACTTAGGGGTCGGTTTATAAAGCACCGTACCCCTCTGACTTGCCCTCCAAGGCGCACCCTGAATCCTACCCGGACACCGCTTACAAACCCTAGCTTTCCTTACCGCAACCCACAATCCGGGTTACGAGGCCTACAAACTTTGGGCCTTCCAGAAGTTTCGTTATCCTTAGCCGGATCCTACGCTGAGTCCCTTGGGCCGGGTTACACCTTGGAGTTGGCCTACCGGGTTATTATCCCTCCATCAAGAATCCTGCTCGGAAGGCCTTTCCCATTATTGTTTTCCAGCTAGCATGATGTCCGCAGTCTCCTTGGTGGATGTCATGGAGCAATTCTTTGCCATCCTCGGGTGCGATGCAGCGCTGAAGTATTCCCGAGATGCTTTGCTTGTATAATTCCCCATTGACTACCCGAAAGGATTTGCTGCGTCTGATTATTTGTCGAGCCTCGCGTGGGTCAGCCGGGAGCTGTCTGTTGGTCAGGTAGTCGAGATATTTCTGCGTCCATACTGGCTCGACCAGAAAAACCTGTCGTGATATGTTATGAATGAGCTCGATGAGGGCGATTTGCGGGCTGACCTCTGTTTCTGGCACTGCGAGTGCTTCTGTAGCTTTCTTGATTTTGACCGATCGCTTGATCATCCGTTCGAAATATATTCCTGGTAGTATGGGTGAATTCGTGGAACCCATGTTTGCCAGTCGGTCTGCTTCTTCGTTGCTAGATCTTGCGATGTGCTTTAGCTCGCATCCTTTGAAACTTCCTTCGAGTAGATTGTACATGTCGCGATATGTGATCATGTTTTCAGCGATTGCGTCACACTCTTTCATCGTCTGTTGCACAATGAGGTTGAAGTCGCCGTATATCATTAAGCGAGTAGCTCCACAGGCGATTGCCATCTTCATCCCGTGCAACAAGGCTTCGTATTCTGCGTCGTTGTTTGATGCCGGATCATCTGGTGGAAAGTCCAATCGTAGGACGTATTGCAGCTTGTCCCCCCGAGGGGATATAAGGACGATTCCAGCTCCTGCTCCTTCGTTTCTTTTGGACCCGTCAAAGTACATTATCCAATTGCTCGTGTACTCGGGTGGTCCTGGCGTTTGCAGCTCTGTCCATTCGCTTAGAAATTCAACAAGTACCTGGGATTTGATTGCGCTGCGTCCTACATAGGTGATGTCCCAAGCGCCCAACTCGATGTTCCACTTTGCTATTCTTCCGGATGCCATAGGGTTGTTCATGATCGTCCCGAGTGACGCATCATTAACCACTGTAATGGAGTGTTCCTGGAAATAATGTTTGAGTTTGCGGGCTGTAAGGACGACTCCATACGCGAGCTTCTGGTAATGGGGGTATCGCTGCTTGCATGGTGAGAGCACTTCGCTGATGTAATAGACTGGACGTTGAACTCCGTAAGCTTTGCCTTCCTCAGGTCGTTCGACCACGATTGCTGTGCTGATGACCTGGTTTGTTGCAGCTAGGTACAAGAAAAGTGGCTCCCCTTCTCGCGGTGTTGCGAGGACGCGCCTTCTTTGTAATGACCGCTTCAAATCTGCGAATGCTTGCTTAGCTTCCGGTGTCCACTCGAATTTGTCCGTCTTCTTTAACAGCTTGTAGAAGGGTAGTGCTTGCTCCCCCAATCGTGCGATGAATCTGCTTAGGGTGGCTAATCGCCCTGCGAGCTGTTGGACTCCGCGCAGATTGGTTGGCTCCTCCATGGTTAAGATGGCTTGTATTTTCTCCGGGTTGGCTTCAATGCCTTTGGCGGATACCAGGTACCCGATAAGTTTTCCCGCCGGAACACCAAAGACACATTTGGTCGGATTAAGCTTGATCCTGTATGCATTGAGGGCGTCGAATGTTTCTTTAATATCCTCGAGGAGTGTGTCCTCAACTCGAGTCTTGATGACAATGTCGTCAACATACACTTGCACGTTCTTGCCGATGAGGTTGGCGAGGCATCTTTGCATGCAGCGCTGATATGTTGCGCCTGCGTTCTTCAGCCCGAAGGGCATTGTCGTGTAGCAGTAGACACCGTGAGGTGTGATAAATGCTGTTTTTTCTTCATCCTCCCGTTTCATTCGGATCTGATTGTATCCCGAGTAGGCGTCCAGGAAGGAGAAGCGTTGGCAGCCTGCTGTAGAATCCACGATCTGGTCGATTCGTGGGAGGGGAAAATTATCCTTGGGGCAATGCTTATTTAATGACGTGTAGTCGATGCACACCCGAAGGATATCCATGTTCTTCTTGGGGACCAACACCGGGTTTGCTAACCAAGTGGATATCTTGATCTCTCTGATGAATTTCGCAGCTAGCAATCTGTTTACTTCTTCTCCAAGCGCCTTCTGCTTGGGTTCTGAAAATCTTCGCGTGGTCTGTTTGATGGGTTTAGCGTCTGGAAAGACTTCGAGTGAGTGCTCGGCAAACTCCCTGGGTATTCCTGGCATATCTGAGGGCTGCCAGGCGAAAATTTCCCAGTACTCACGGAGGAGTTTGACGAGCGCGCTTTCCTATGCTTGTGAGAGGGTTGTTGAAACCATCGCTGTCTTTGCGGAGTCTGTCGGGTGCACTTGATGCTTTCGGGTGTTGCTGTTGGCACTAAACTCTAGCTCAGGCGCGTTTTTCTTCATGAGGGGCATCACGGAGTGATCCGTGGTTTTTGCCAGCTCTTGAAGTTCTTCTTGCATCCCGAAAGATTTTGCGATCTCGTTGAACTCAATGTCGCATTTGTTGGATTTCTGAAAGTCTGCGTCGATGGTGATTACGCCATGTTCGCCAGGTAATTTGAGCTTCAGGTAGGCGTAGTGAGGTACTGCCATGAATCTGGCGAACGCTGTTCGACCCAAGATGGCGTGGTACTGTGAAGGCCAGTCGACAACTTCGAAGTCGAGGAACTCTCTCCTGTAGTTGCTCTGCGTGCCTAGCACAACTTCTAGGTTGATTGTTCCGAGTGGACGGACTGCCTTACCTGGAACTATCCCGTGGAAGGATGTTTCTGATTCCGGGAGGCCGTCCAAGTTCTTGTTCATCCGACGGAGTGTATCCGCGTAGATAATGTTGAGGCCGCTGCCCCCATCCATGAATACGCGGGCTAAGTCGTAGTTGCCAATTTGTGCCTGGATCACGAGGGTGGCGTGTCCTGGTCGATAGACTCGTGGTGGGTGATCTTTCATCGAGAACGTGATTGGCTGGTCTGCCATTTTCAGGTACTCGGTCTTTGTTGGCGGTGTCTGCACTGCCATGCATAGTTGCCTTGTGTTAGTCTTTTGAGCTCTGCGAGAGGGGCATACCTTTTGGATCATTGCGAGTTGTCCTGCCGGGTTCGGATACGCGTTGGCTCCGGCGTTCTGTGGTGGTGCGGGTACTGCGGCTAGCGCCATGTTTGGATTTGCGGGTGGAGGTGGTGGTGGTGGCGGCTGGAATCCTTGGTGCCCTCCTCCTGGAAGCGGCGGGTAATTTTGAGTGGAGGCAGATCTTTTCCTCGCGAGTGCGTCCGAGATGTCATGGAACTTTCGGCAATCCTTAAGCAGGTCTGTTGCCTTGGTTTTGCCCGTGCGCTTATCTGTGAATAGATGTAGCGAGCAGTATGCGTCGAGGTCTTCCTCGGGGGATTTTTCTTCAGCCTTTGGTCTCCACTCGCGATTTCCACGGCGACCGGAATCGCGGTTTCGCGTGAATTCCGCGGCGACCAACTCCTCTCTATCCTCATGATCGTAATATTTTCTTCTTTTTCTTCGACCATGACGATCGTCATCGTGTGCGGGTGACGATGCTCTTTCGTTGCGCACCGCATCTTCTCCGTTAGCCCATTTTTCGGCTATGATCATTAGCTCTCCGATGGTCTTGGGTGCAGCCCTGCCTAGCTCCTCTCGAAAAGCAGTTCTTCTGGCGCCCTTTGCGAAGGCTTCAATCGCTACTTCTTCTGAGATAGTTCCCGCGGTATTCCTGAGCGTGGTCCATCGTTGGATGTACTCGCGTGTGGACTCGCCACTCTTCTGCTTGCATGCTCGTAGTTCTTCGATTCTGGCTGGCCTTTTGTAAGTTGACTGGAAATTTTTGCAGAAATCGCGGTGCAAATCATCCCACGATGCATAGCAAGATTTTGTTCTTCTTTCCAGCCAACTGCGGGCCGCGCCGGTAAGATGCAAATTGAGGTATTGCATAGCCGTGTTCTTGTTCCCACGTTGGCATTTTACTGCCGTGAGGTAGTAGCTTAGCCACTGAGAGGGCTCGAGTGAGCCGCCGTACTTCGTCACCTCCGTGCTGAGCTTGAACCTTTTGGGTAGAGGTGCTTCGCGGATGCTGCGAGCGAAACAGAGTGCTCCGCAGGTTTCATCATCCGAGGAGCCGGACGAAGAGCGCTCGCGATATCGCGAAGCCCTTGCCTTATCCACCCTTTTTTGAGCGATATCTGATCGGGCGTCGTATTCTGAGGCCGGTCGCGGTCGTCATCTTTCGTTGGTTCCTTGCTTCGTTTTCTCGAGCGGCTGCTATGGTGCCGCGAGCTTCTGTCTCTCGGGCTATCTTCACTGCTTCTTCGACTGTCGCCGCGGCGTCTAGCTTCTTTTCCTCGACCGCGGCGCGGTGACTTATCCTTCCTTGGTGAAGAGCTTCTGTGCCTACGGGGCGTTTCTTTATCTTTTTCTTTCTCCCGTCGCTCCTTCCCCTGCTGCTCCTCGGCCTGCTTGCGATCGTGAGAGGCGAGCCTTGCGGCGGCCAATCCGAGTCCCTTTCGTATTTGCTTGTATTGCTCTGCCCGAGGATCGCTTTCCGTCGGTTGGTTCATCTGCATGTAGGTTGCCGCGGCTAGAACCGCAGCAGCGGGAGTTTGCGGGTACACGTTGCCGTCGTCGTCGACTCGCATGAAGGAAGGAGTGATTGATCTGTTTGTTTCGGGTATGGATTCATCGTTCCTGGATGTGGATGCGTGTCCCTTCCTCGCGGGTCGGGTTCCGACCGAGGGTGTTACGGACAGCCCAGCTCGTCTTTGGCTTGATTCGTCCGCCGCTCTTCTTCGGCGAGCCAGATCTACCCGAGCGTCTTTGATAATCGTGGCTGCTCTCACTAGGTGATAGTGGTAGGCAACCATGTCTTCGTGTGAGGATCCGGCTGCGGGTGGCTTGCTTGTTCGCATAGCCTCCTTCGCTCGTTTCCAGGATTCCCGCGATACGCCGATTATGTTGCGCCCCGTCGCGCTGTGTTCCGTTTCCGAGCCTTGTTCCGATCCTGCCATGCAGACTTGAGCTAGTCGAAGCTCGTGCGTCCTAGGTGTAGGTCGAAGGTTTCCTTGGATTCTTGATGGTTCCTCTGTCGAGAGGGTGTGATAGTCGTTGGCGTTGAAGCGGATGGACTCGCCACTTTTCTCCAGGTGACGGCGTGAGTCGACAGCTCCAGATTCAGTTTCCGATTCATCCGAGAAGTGGAGGATCCCGTTCCTGTTCGTCACGAATTTGAGGCTCCCGAACGTCAGGGTGACGCTCTCCTCCAGATCTTCGAATACCGGACGCGATTCCGGCGAGTGCGGTGTGACCACGACAGATCCGATCCGTACAGGATTGTTCGGAGCCGTAGTTGTCGGTTTCCAACGAGAGTTTGATGTCGATGAAGCCGAAGATGCCGGTGATCCAGCGCCCGCCGTTCCCACAGACGGCGCCAATTGTCGAATCCCTGACTCAACAAATCCCTTCGGTGAACCTATCGGGTTTCGATTAGGAGAACCCATGAGCGCTGGTGGAATCGTCGGCTAGACAGGGGGCGAGATTTACCCAGGTTCGGGGCCCTCGTAGAGGTAAACCCCTTACTCCTGCCTCTTGTCGATCTGTATTGATGATTAGATCAGTTACAAAGATGGTGCTCGAATCGAGAGTAGGTCTCGAGTTCAAGGCTTTAGGTCGTGCGGTATTGCTTGGTCCTCTCTCGGGGGCTCTCCTGGCCTTATATAGGCGGCCAGGTCTCGAGCTCTACCCGGAGAGGACTCGAAGCCTAGCTAGGTCGGTTACATGCTTCTTAGCTTAACCCGCAAGTTTAGCGCGGGTGGGCTTCATGTGGGCCTTCTGGAGTATTCCAAGGGCTCCTCTTCTTGGGCCCTCACCTTGGGCCTGAGAGGGGGTGTCCTTATCCGCAGGATCCAGAATCCATATCTTCGTCAATCACAGTGGAGAAAAATCGAGAGAAAGTTCCCGCGCTCTGCAGGTGAGGCAAGGAACTTATGGTTTGGTCTAAGTACAGATGGATTTAATACATTTAGTGAGCAGAGCAGCAACCATAGCACTTGGCCTGTAACTCTATGTATCTATAACCTTCCTCCTTGGTTGTGCATGAAGAGGAAGTTCATTATGATGGCAATGTTGATCCAAGGCCCGAGACAACCGGGCAACGACATTGATGTGTACCTAAGGCCATTAGTCAATGAACTTTTACGGTTGTGGCGTGAAGAAGGTGTACCTGTGTGGGATGAGCACGTACAAAAAGAATTTTAACCTACGAGCGCTATTGTTCGTAACCATCAACGATTGGCCTGCTCTTAGTAACATTTCTAGACTTACAAACAAGGGATACAATGGATGCACACACTATTTAGATGACACTGAAAGTGTATATCTGTATAAATGTAAGAAGGTTGTGTACCTCGGGTATCGTCGTTTTCTTCCGCGCAAGCACCCCTTAAGAAAAGCTGGCAAACATTTCAATGGTGAGGCAGATACCCGGGAGACGCCAATCCTTCGATCTGGTGATTATGTATTTGATATGGTGAAGGATTTGAAAGTAATATTTGGAAAGGGTCCGGGCAGACAAATTGTTCCGAATGACGCTGACGGACACACACCCATGTGGAAGAAGAAATCTATATTTTGGGAACTACCCTATTGGAAAATCCTAGATGTTCGCTCTGCGATCGACGTGATGCACCTGACGAAGAATCTCTGCGTGAATCTGCTAGGCTTCTTTGGCTTGTATGGGAAGTCAAAAGATATATCTGAAGCACAGTAGGACCTGCACCACACCAAAGGACGAGACAGCAAGAATCCTGAGCGGTTTCAAGGTGGTCCTGCCAGCTACGCTCTTACCAAGGAAGAGAAGGAAATCTTTTTTGAAGCACTAAATAGTATTAAGGTCCCATCTAGCTTCTCGTCGAATATAAAAGGAATAATAAATGTGGCGAAGAAAAAAATTCCAAAACCTGAAGTCTCATGACTGCCACGTGTTGATGACACAATTGCTTCCGATTGCGTTGAGGGGGATTCTACCAGAAAATGTTCGACTACCCATTGTGAAGTTATGCGCATTCCTCAATGCAATTTCTCAGAAGTTAATCAATCCAGAAAGTCTATCAGCGTTACAGAAAGATGTGGTCCAATGTCTTGTCAGCTTCGAGCTAGTGTACCCACCATCCTTCTTCAATATTATGACACACCTCCTAGTCCACCTAGTCAAAGAGATTACCATTTTCGGTCCTGTGTTTCTACACAATATGTTCCCCTTTGAGAGGTTCATGGGAGTCTTAAATAAATATGTTCACAACCGTGCTAGGCCAGAAGGAAGCATCTCCAAGGGTTATGGAACAGAGGAGGTAATTGAGTTTTGTGTTGACTTTCTTCCAGACCTTAAGTCGATTGGTGTTCCCAAATCGCGGCATGAGGGAAGAATGAGTGGAAAAGGCACGCTAGGAAGGAAAGCAAAGATATTTATGGACGGACATTCTTTCACTAAAGAACACTACACAGTTCTACAAATGTCCACCTTGGTGGCTCCTTATATCCAGGAACACAAGAATATTATACGGTCCAAAAACCCGGGGCTGTCTGAATCCTCGATTAATGATGAACACATCGATAGTTTCGGCGCCTGGTTGCAGGCACAACTCATAAATAACAACACTGTTGGAGATGAGCTAAACTTGTTGGCCAGGTCACCATCTTCGACTGTATTGACTTTCCAAGGGTACGAGATAAATGGGAATACATTTTACACGATCGCACAAGATAAAAAAAAGCACCAACCAGAATAGTGGCATCCGTTTCGATGCAACCGGATACAATGGGACAAAGGACACATATTATGGTTACATAGAGGATATATGGGAACTGGACTATGGACCTAATTTTAAGGTCCCTCTATTTCGGTGCCAATGGGTCAAGATGACAGGAGTAAAGGTAGACCAGCAGTACGGAATGACAACAGTGGATCTCAACAATCTTGGGTAAAGAAGCGAACCATTCGTCCTAGCCAAAGATGTGGCTCAAGTTTTCTATGTGAAAGACATGTCTACCCAACCGAGGAAAAGAAAAAAATAAGAATTCTTGTACATCATGCGGTGAGCCGAAGCGGCACATAGTTCTTTCAGGGAAAAGAAACATTGTGGGAGTGGAGGACAGGACAGACATGTCAGAAGATTATGATAAATTTGAAGAAATTCCGCCCTTTAGAGTGAAAACTGACCCAAGTTAAATAAGGAAGATGCTCCATGGCTACGATAGAGAAGTAAACAATGGCGGCAATAGTTGGTGATAACGTATTAAACCTTCATGGTTCATGTAATATTGCTAGACTATTTTTTAATAATGTATCAAACATTGCAAATTAAACTACTCGTAAACTGGTTTTTTTTGTAATGTTTGAATTTTCAAACATTGTTACTAGTTTAAATAGTTAGAATAATTATTTTATAAAACGAAAAATGTATTTAAATGTTTACGCAATTTTAAACACTTTTCATATACAAAGTTTCTCCAAATTGTAAACCATTCATGAAATAGGTTTTTTTAAATGTTTAAAATTTAAAAATTGTTAGTAGTTTAAATAGTTGGAATAATTATTTTATAAAACAGAAAATGTATTTGAAATGTTTACGCAATTTTAAACGCTTTTCATATTGAAAGTTTCTCCAAATTCTAAACCATATCAAATTTATTTGAAAACGTATTTTAAATAGTATTTGAAATGTTCAAAACGAAAAAATTGACGGCAGAAAAAAAAAGTCTGAAATTTTCGGCCTTTTGCCCCTGTTCGTGTTACCGACCGGGGCAAAAGGGGGGAGGTGGGCGGGCAAGGGAAGGCCCACATCCCACCCTTTATCTCCGGTTGGTAACACGAACCGGGGTAAAAGGCACCCTTTTGCCCCGGTTCGTGTTACCAACCGGGGCAAAAGGCTCCCGCCTATATAGCCCCGGGCCGCGCAACCGCCCGGGGCAACACAAGCAGTTTCTTCGTTTTCGCTAAGTCCCGGCGCCGAAATCCAGAGCGACGCCGTGAGGCTGCCCGATTTCGACGCCGGTGATTCTCCGCGCCGCCGCCGCTCGTCGATGCCGCCGTCCTCGCGCGCGCCTCCTCTCCCGCGCCGCCCTCCTTCCTCGCCCGCGCCGCCTCCACGCCCGCGCCACCCGGCCTTCTTCCTCCTCGCCGCGCTCCTCCTCGCCGTCTAGGTGAGAGATCGCCTCCGCCCCTCCTCGATCGATCGTTGCATGTTAGTAGTTAGTACTAGTGTTAGATTATTTAGTGTTAGATTATTTAGTGTTAGATCGATTTAGTAATTACTTAGTGTTAGATTTAGTTTGTGGTGGATTAGGTATTAGATTAGTGTTAGATTTATTTAGATTTAGTATTACTGTTAGATTAGTATTTGGGATAGATTTAATATTTAGTGTTAGATTAGTATTAGGTATTTAGGTTTTGAACACACATAGTAAAAAATTAGGTATTGGATACTTAGAAAAAATTTAGGTTTTGGAGACTTAGAAAATTTTTACATATTGGAGACTTAGAAAAAACTTAGGTTTTGGACTTTGTGTTAGAAATTAAGTTAGA
This sequence comes from Alopecurus myosuroides, assembly GCA_028641055.1. NCBI lineage: Eukaryota > Viridiplantae > Streptophyta > Magnoliopsida > Poales > Poaceae > Alopecurus > Alopecurus myosuroides. Next base: position 34,758 of record JAPCYS010001604.1, on the reverse strand, counting down.
ATTTTTTTATTTTGTGCTAGAAATTTTGAAGTGTTATTGAAGTTTTACTTGTGTTAGAAATTAAGTTAGAATTGTTTTTACTTTGTGTTCGATCTTTTGGACTTTGTGTTAGAAATTAAGTTAGAATTTTTACTTTGTGTTCGATATTTTGAATAAATGCCGATGATTGAAAGAGTTGGTTCACACTCAGATGGCCTTGGTGGCTCGGTGCGCCGGGTCCACCAAGGCTGCTTGTATCTGTCCACCCTAAATATGAGGCACACAGAACGATGACCATCTTGTTCCTGTTAAGAGGTACTACATGCGGTGGTGATCCGGGGAAAGGAACGAATGCGAGGGTTTCTGGATTTCTTTCGAACTAAATAATGTCACATATGTAATATGGTTCGTGAGATCCGGATGAAGCTGAACCCTTTAGTGCACATTCGTAATGGTGACATTCCTCAGAAATCCCTTCCGGGGTTATGAAGAATGTCCCTGTTATGTATGTGTACAAAAGGGTCTAGTTTTTTTTTCCGGATTTCACTATTACATATATGATTTTGTTCAGTTTTAAAGATGTCCAGATTCCCTTCCTTCCCCCGCGTCGCCATCACGTGTACTTACCTCGTAACAAGCACAAAATGTGAAGGTCGAACTGCAAATCAAGGCCCGATGACCATCTTGTTCCTGTTAAGATGTACTACAGGCGGTGGTGATCCGGGGAAAGGAGGAAGATGGGGGTTTCTGGATTTCTTTGGAACTAAATAACGTCACATATGTAATATCGTGAGATCCAAACGAAGTTAAACCCTTTTATCGACATACGTAATGGTTACATTCCTCAGAAATCCCTTCTGGGGTTATGAAGAATGTCCCTATTATGTACGTGGACAAAAGGGTCTAACCTTGTTCGGATCTCACGATATTACAATATGATTTTGTTTAGTTTCAAAGATTTCCAAATATCCTTGTCTTCATCCTTCTCCGGCTCGCCATCACGTGTACTTACCTCGTAACAAGCAAAAAATGTGAAGGCCCGATGACCATCTAGGCCCGATGACCATCTTGTTCCTGTTAAGAGGTACTACAGGCGGTGGTGGTCCGGGGAAAGGAGGAAGATGGGAGTTTCTGGATTTCTTTGGAACTAAATAACATCACATATGTAATATCGTGAGATCCGAACGAAGTTAAACCCTTTTGTCGACATACGTAATGGTGACATTCCTCAGAAATCCCTTCCGGGGTTATGAAGAATGTCCCCATTATGTACGTGGACATAAGGGTCTAACCTTGTTCGGATCTCACGATATTACAATATGATTTTTTTTAGTTTCAAAGATTTCCAAAAATCCTTGTTTTCATCCTTCTCCGGCTCGCCATCACATGTACTTACCTCGTAACAAGTACAAAATATGAAGGTCTAAGCAGGAGTATGAGTAGCAGAACAGATCCACTCTTTCCTAATAAACTTGCTACTCAAATGGGGCATAACATCATTCCGTTCGAGTCGCAACTTTATTCGGCAAGACTCGATCTGATCTGCTAGTCTAACTTTGTTCGGATCTCAGAAACTCTTGTCTTCATGCTTTGTGTTTAACTTTCATCTTATTTATGTCATATTTATCCATTTACTATTTTTTACAAAGTTAGAAACACTAAGGTGTTTACTTAATTAGGAATATTTAATTAGTTCCGGTCTGTTTTTAGCTTATGTCTCTGTTGGACCCGTCGGGCGATGTCCAGGACTGGACCCCGCCGGGCTGGCACTGGGAGGTCCATACTACCGGGACACGCGGCTTGGTGAGAAATCCGGGTGACGTGGTCGACCTGGATATTCTTTGGTGGCCATCGCGTGGGCCACGCTCGGTGTGGAGAGAGACGACCCCTGAGGAGGTGGTACAACAACGTATCAGGGAGAAGGACGAGCACATACGTCGCTACATGTACTTGCTCGATAGGGAGTATAGCAGCAGTTGGTCGATTATTCGGAGGGTTCCTTACCATGTGAGCTATGACCGTGTGAGGGTTTCTTACCTATGGGCCCGTAGCACCCGCGACTCAGCACCCTACGGCTTAGGACCCGGTCGGAGTTAATTAGTTTGAGAGATGTTTTAATGAATATGTATAAGTGATGATATTATTACATCGTGATGTATTAGGGTTAAATAAAATGAACCCGAGCTATGTAACTCTTGGTGTGTATTATCATACCTTTAAATATTACATCAATGTTGCATTTATAATTGAAATGAGGATCTGGAACATATAATTACTCTTTTTACGGACTTGTTTAGATATTAGTACCATTAGCTGTTATCTATAAGCAATTTTGATGAAATGGATGCTACTAGCTATATTTTTATGCGATTATATGAAATTGTTGCGAACTAATGAAATTGATGCTATTTGCTATTTTTTAGCCATGGCGAGACGTCTCCGTGGTTCGCGTGTAACCGACGGTGGGCGCGGCGTCGTCACGGCCGAAGAAACCCGGCCTGTACGTGGTGGACGTCGACCTGGACGTCCACGTGGATCGCGTGCAACGAATGCACGTGTTGGTGGCGCCATTGTCATTAAGAAGGAGGAAGCGACGCCTCCTACTCGCGGACGTGGACGCGGACGCGGAGCACGGGGGGCATCAAGCGCAGCAAGGGGGGCAAAGCGCGGTGCCAAGAGGTCAACACGCGGTAAACGTCGCGGCGCTGTTTCTGCAGAGGAGGAGGAGGAGGAGGAGGAGCCGGAGGAGGCTGCGGCGGAGGAGGAGGAGGAGGAGACGGAGGAGGAGGACGGTCTCCGGTTACCGGAGTTCTACGTGCCTGTGCTCCAGCCACTAGAGAACATGCTCTGTCTTCCGGAGAAGATATCGGCGATCCTCCTCGGGCGTAGGGGCGGGCCCTATAGTTTCACCCTCCGGTTGGAGGGTTGTGACAACGGGCCCGTGCGCGTTGTCCTGCAGTGACGCGGCGATGACGTCTACCTGCGCTATGGGTCGGGGCAGTTCGCGCGCATGCACAAGCTAAATGTGGGCAACATGCTCACATTTAGGTACTAGAAGGACGAGGAGGCCCACGTGCTGGAGGTGAAGATCTTCGGTGGCACCTTAGTCCGCCCGCTTTGCTGCCAGGATAGCTCGCCTGAGAGCAGCTCCGACTCCGAGTCTGACTCCGACGAGTCTAGCCCGAGCAAGGCTGGCTCCGACGCCGAGGGCAAGGGCAAGGCTGCCTCCGACGCCGATGTGTAGTATATATGTTTATGTCGATCTATGCTTACGTGCTTATGTCGCTCTATATTTCCGTACTATGTCTAGATATGTCGAACTATGTTTTAGGTCGAACTATGTTTAATTATGTCATTGTGTCAAACAATATTTGTATTCGTGACAGACTATATATTTATGTTATTCGTATTCGTTTTCATCTGTGCTTTTGTGCGATAATTTTTCATATTTCTTAATATAAACGTTTAGTGGAGAGAATAGGAAAACATATAAGAATATATGGAATTTCTAGTCTAACTTAGAGGACACGAGAACAGCTATTAAAAAAAACCTTTTGCCCCGGTCGGTGTTACCAACCGGGGTAAAAGGGCGCCGGCACGCTCGCGGTGCAGAGCCCACGTGGGGCGCGTCTTTTACCCCGGTTGGTAACCCAACCGGGCCATAAGGGGGCCCTTATCCCGGGTTGGGGGATCCTGGTTGGGCAGCCGGGGGGCTAATGCCCCGTTTTTCACTAGTGTAACCACTGCTCTAGATGTCATCTATTCCCAGCAGTTCTCTATTTTTTTTCTTCTCTTCATCCTCTATTTGATATGTGTATGACATTTGTCACCTATTTTTCGCCAACATATCTTGAGACTAAGAAAATCATCAAGGTTTTTCTACTCGGATGAACAGGTCATATAAATAAAGGGCAACGAAGGTTGTTAGACATTCGTTTATTTCTTCCTTAAACTGAATAGCGTGAGTTTCTTTAGTTGCGCTAGTAACACAATTCATAACTCACTAGAGTCTAGATATTGTGTCTAAGCTCCAAAACCGAACAATAATTAATTCTAAATCTCAAATCCATACAAATTTCATCGCTTGTATAATTGGTGGGTGGTTTTAACTTGACTCTAGTTTCCCAAAAGTGGAAAGCCAGGCCACTGGAAAAATAAATAAAAATGGGTTTTTATTGGCATCTAGGAGCTTCCACCCTAGGCACCTCCACGAGGAGGCTGATTGCTGGCGGGAGGTGCCGGTCCGTGGGTCTGGTGGTCCATGGGGCAGCTTTTGGCCGGCCGGTAGTGCATAGAGGGCCGGTGAGGGGCTGTTGGTTGGCCTCTATCAGTGGTTGAGAGTATGCATGCATTAATATGGAGTGGCTCCACTGGGCTCTCATCAGCTTTGAGTTCGGCGTGGTGGAACTGCTGGTGAAGACCGAGCCAACTACAGTCATGGCGGATGATGGCGGCGTGTTTTCGTTGCTACCTTGTTGAAGGCATCATCACTTTCATTCTTTCCCTTTCACTTGGACTGCTCTGGGCGAAACCCTAGATCTAGATCTACAAGATCGGATGATGACGATGTTTGGCGCCGTTCTCCCTCGTGAGGGCATCGTTTTTGTGTAACACTGACCGGGAGGGCTAGAAGGTGGCCTGGCGGGGCATCTACCGCGTCGAAGCAGATTGGTTATGATGTCCAGTGTTGTGACGACATCGACGGCAAGCCTGACAAAGTCATCACGTTGATCTCTTCTAAATATGGCGGCACCGGCTTCTAAGTATGTGCACGTGGCTTATGCTGACGGTCTGCTGGACCGGTCTTTGTTCCAGACTCGTTGTTTGGCGGGTAGGTTGAGGCCACCGGATTTATATGATGTCTGTTGGTGTGTGAGGTGAGAGCACTTAGCTCCGACCAGTTCCACCCCTTCATCAAACTTGTAGGTGCAGGGAGTTATCAACTGGACGGGGGCTTCCGACTGATAGATATAGTTTCGATTTTTTTTTTTTTTGACATCCAGCAAAACATGTTGCGATTTTTCTTGGCGCTGAATCCCCCGGAAAAGGTCTAAACACACTATTTGAACATATAAATGCACGAGACAACCATAAATAAAGTGATTAGGAAAGAGAAACGTAAATAAAGTGACACTATATTTGTCACTACAAATAAAACTATTACGAGCAGTTAACATTCCATTATTTTTACATATAAATGAAGGCGGAGAGGTTTTCCAACTGTTACGTCAGTTGATGAACACGAAAATAGGATCCACAAGGATGATGACTTCTACAGTACCCCCATATTGATAGAGGTCGTTCATTTTTATACATCTAACGGGCTGTATTGATTCATACTAGTGGCAAAAACTGAAGTAGTAGAAATCGTACTAGTAATGACTACGGGGTCATAATCGGTAAAGTTATAAAAAGAAATCCCGTAAAAAATGGAAAGCCACACGAACGTCCTCAACAAATCACGTAAAACATGGAGACTTTAGATCTTTGCTTCTTTGAGACATACTTCATTGGGTCTCTCTTCTATTGTCCAGATGATGCTACAGATCTAAAGGCTGCGGAAGAACAATCGGAGGAAACGCTTCGTCCTCCTCCCAGGTCGCTCCCGCACAGCGAACGGGAGGAACCCTAGCCGCCGGCCGACCCTCGTCCCCTCCTCCTCCTCCCCTCCCTCGTTGCCGCCAGAGGGCGCGCCCGGGCAAAGCCCGTCCGGCGCCGGCGGCGGCGGGGATTCCTCACCCCCTCGCGCGGTGATGCCGGGCGCGGGCCGGCGTCTCCGATCCGGGGCGCTACGGTGCGCGGGAAGTAGCGGCGCGGCGGCGAGCTCTCGTGGTGGTGGAGGGGGCTCGATGGCGGTGCGGTGGACTGCGTGGTGGTGGTGCGTGCTTGTCCAAGAAGGCGGGTCAGATTCAGCGGCCGTTCATGGCGGGCGGCGAGGGCCTAGGCTGGCACGGGAGGTCTATGTCCGCCGCGGTTGAGCAGTGGGGCGGACGCCGGTGGTGGTCCGTAGAGCTCAGTCGAGGTGGTCGGCGGTTGGCGCAGCATCTATGGCTCAGCTCTGGTTGGCCCTGCAGGACCAAATCGGACGGTGACGGCGGCGCACAAGGTTCCCGACGATGGCGGTGGTGGGTGGTGCGGGTGCACCGTGGTAGGAGGATGGCGGCCACAACCCTCGTGCTGCAGCGTGGCGGCAGGAACTTTACGGGCCTAGAGCAGGCCCGGCCGGGCCAGACAGGCCTGGTGTGCTCCTGCTGCCGTGTCCGGTCGGCAGCCGCGTCTAGCGGTGGAGGATGGTCTCCTCAATTGGGGGCCGTGGTGCAGCCGGTGGCCGGATCCGGGCCATAGGTGCCTAGACCTCGTCGTCGGCTTGCGGGATGCAAAGCATCTCTGCTGCCCTCTTGCTACATTGCTATGAGCCTGGCGGGCTTGGAACTAGCGCTCGCCTACCTCCAACTCCGCGTTGGTCCATTGTGGTGCTGTTTGTCTTGCCTCGGGTTTGGGTTCACGGATGCCGGGGCGGCGGCTCCGGTGGTGGGAGTCATGGCGCTCGTGGGCGGAGCTAATGGCTCAGGTGCATTCTAGTTGCCAGGGCCGTGCGGGCGGCGTGGTGGCTAGTGCTCGACAAGTGGTGGAATTAGTGCGGCCATGGCTACATCGTCCTCCGAAAGTGGAGGGTTTGCCGGGTGAAGACCTTGCCTTGCTTGGGCTAGGCCGACGGCGTCCGTGGGCGTCGTTCTCCTTCATGAAGGCGTCGTTGTGGTTATCCTCAATTCTTCGAGTTGCTCCGGGTGAAACCCTGATCCCTTGGATCCGGCGGTGGCGGCATTCCGGTGTCGTGCCCTTCCTGAAGGCACCGTCTTGGAGTGAATCGTTTGTCGGACACGGCTTCGTCTACTTTCAGGGTTGCGTAGTTGCTCTTTGCACCTTTGTATCTTGCCTTGGGTGTGTTTCGTTTGGTGTCGGGTGTGGTGTCGAGTTGTATGTTAACTTGTATGATGTTGCTTTATTTATAAAGCGGGGCGAAAGCCTGTTTCGTGGAATGAGAATAAACACGTGACATTGATTGTGCAACCAGGATGGTTTCTTTTCGTTTAGCCATCCGGAGACCTGCCGTCATGCGCGCCGGAGCTCCGGCAAGATAGCTTCTGCCATTGCCGTCGTATTAAAGCATGAGTGCATCAGCGTATAGATCAATCTCAAGACAGGTGCATAGTCAAACGAGAAGAATATGGAAAGAGAGATCTAGTTAACCGATTATAAGAAGAATCAATGACATAATCAACGGGATTAATATTACCATAAATGAATTGTTACTTTAAAAAGTCTATAATACCCTTGCAAACGAATGGCTAGATTTGAATTAATACTACCCACTTCCCACGCTAGTAAAAGGTACCGTAGAATTCACCACAAGGATCCTTGTCCCTCATTTTCTTTTCTTGCAAGCTAAAAAGAAACCAACAAGAACGGCTGAGCCGTAGCCTGCAAGGATTTCCCTAGCCGAGGACGAGCAAGAGGTCGAGGTGGGCGGTTGATGTAGTACACTGGGATCCTTGCGCATCCTCGTTTCTCATACACCAAATGATAAACCTGTAATGTTGGAATTATTCCGTGTGAGAAGATCCGTCTATTTCGTCCGCAGATTAGTATTGCCATAGAGACGAGCTATCCCTAGCCAGAGAACTAATCCATCTACATAAAAACAGGTACACGCGATCTTCAAAATGAAAATTTGGAAAATTATCAACCTTTTCTTATATCTCGTTTGATTTTTGCCTTTTGAGACTCGTTTGATTCGTCTTCCATTCATCGGTGGAGGCACACAATAATGGGCCAGTTATGATTTTATTTCAGTTGGGCACAGGCTAGGCCGGTAGCATAGGGACGAAAGAAGTAGACTGCGAAAGAAGTAGGCATCCCCCAAGAGGACTGTGTAACTTCAACCGAAGGAACACCGCAGAATAAAAAAGACCCCCAAATCAACCTCCTCCTCTCATGACATGCCGATGTCGGAATCCGAAATAGTGCGTCGGCATCCTCCTTCTCCGTGTACTTTGTTGATTCCTCAGGTGATGAGATAGCCTTTTCCAAGATCTCTCAAATCTTAGCAACCAAAGTCGGCGTTGGCGCGGCTACTGAGACTTGAGTATCGGCGGCGTACCTCCCACGGAGGCAAGCCGTGGGAGGAATTCGGAGGAGGATGAGGGGAGGCGTCGGCCGGCTACTAATGGAAGTAGGGCGCAGGAATCAGTCGAGGGTAGAGATTTATACCTCTCAGGGAAACCAGGGTTAGAGCATCTCTAACAGAATATTCTGTTTTAAGGTTCCACTTTACGGGTACTGCTATTGCGCGGAACTGTAAACTAGTAAACATATGTCAAAATATTCAGAATTTGCATACAGTTTTTTAGCATTGCACCAAAGATCATCCATATCATTGCGGCAGAGATTTTTGCAGACCGGCAGCATTCCTCCGGCGGGTAAAATAACGGCAATTCGCTTCACAATCTCGAACAATCTTCATAAAGAGAGAGAGCGGCGCATTCGGTACCTTCTCCGGAATATGTGAGCCGGGTACGTCGGGTTCTCGGCGAAACAGTCCCGCATGAGCAACTCGTTGCCGTAGAAGCGGTTCCGCGGAATGCACAGCCGCCCAGCTTGCCACTACTAGAAAAAGGCCTTCTGTGGCGCACCAAATTAGGATTCTGTGGCGCACCTAGGGGCCAGAGGGGTGCGCCACTTTTTTTTTCTGTGGCGCACCTCAGCCGTGCGCCACAGAAATTTGCAATTCTGTGGCGCACCAAGGGGGGTGCGCCACAGAATTTTTTTTGAATTTCAAAAAAAAAAGGCGGCCAGATCTGGCCGCGGGAAATTTTCAAAATTTCGAAATTTCGCCGGATTTCGTCGGATGCTCGCCGGAGTTGGTGGGTGGAGGATGGGGGTCACCGGAGTTGGTGGGGAGGAGAAGGAGAAGCTCGCCGGAGGTGGTGGTGGTGGAGGAGGAGGAGAGGAGGTGGTGGTGATAGAGGAGGAGGAGGAGAGGTGGTGGTGGAGGAGGAGGAGAAAGAGGAGGAGGAGAGGTGGTGGTGGAGGAGGAGGAGGAGGAGGAGCTCACCGGAGGTGGTGGTGGTGGTGGAGGAGGAGGAGGATGGTGGTGGAGGAGGAGTGGTGGTGGTGGAGGAGGAGTGGTGGTGGTGGTGGTGGAGGAGGAGGAGAAGGAGGAGAGGTGGTGGTGGTGATGGTGGTGGTGGTGGTGGTGGTGGAGGAGGAGAGGTGGAGGAGAGGAGAGGTAGAAGATGAGAAGTGAAGGAGAGGAGAGGTAGAAGATGAGAAGTGGAGGAGAAGTGGAGGGGAGAAGTGGAGGGGAGAAGTGTAGAAAAGGAGGGGAGGAGGCAGATTTCGAATCTGCCTCCCAATTCTGTGGCGCACCCCCCTTGGTGGCCACAGAATTTTTTTTCTTTTTTTTTTATTTTCTAGTCAAAATCTTAAAACGGCCATAACTTTTGTTCCTTTTGGAATTTGGCGATTCTAAAAAAAGCTCACAGGCCAAAGGCTAGTGAGGTTGGGTTTATTTTTTTCTCTAGTTTTTTTAATATCTTGATCATTTTTTTTCGACATCGTATGCAAAAGTTATGCCCATTTTACTTTTTTTATAAAACTTTTGCTCAGAAAGTCGAAATTCATATTTCAAAATTTGATAAAAAAGTAGACATTAAACTCTCCGTGCATCTATAAGGGATTTATTTTTTGATGCTTTTTAGACCGCCAACTCTTCCGTCAAAAACTAGAAAAGGCGTTCCCGGGGGGGGTGGAGTTGGTGCGTGAGGGTAGAATTTTTTCGGATGGGAATTCTGTGGCGCACGTGGCAGTGGTGCGCCACAGAAATGTCATATTTCTGTGGCGCACTGACCACCATGCACCACAGAATGGGAGTGTAAAGTTATTGGTGTGGGCCCCCAGCTCATTTCTGTGGCGCACCCCCATCCGGTGCGCCACAGAATTCCTGTTTTCTGTGGCGCACCACGGTCCCGTGCGCCACAGAATTCCTGTTTTCTGTGGCGCATGCCCACCCGTGCGCCACAGAATTACATTTCTGTGGCGCACCGAATAGGGGTGCGCCACAGAATCGATTCCATAGAAAGGCACTTCTCTACTAGTGTGCGACCCCTGGCGCGTCCTTCGAAAGCGGTCCTGTAAACTCCTTCACGGCGAGGACGGCAACCACCATCTGCCGCCTGCGACTCTCGAACAAGGTCTCGTCGCCTGACTCGTCGGAGGAGGAAGAATCAGAGAGCAGGAACCCCTCGCACGGGGTCAACGAAATTTGAAACGCATACAGGACCTCAAGTTAGGCCTACGAACGACGAATCAGCAAGAAATTTCACCGGCGGCGGCGATTTCATGGGCGCCGGCGGCTTACCTCGGCAGCGGCGATTCGACGGGCGCGGCGGCTCTGAAAGGGCGGGAGAGGTAGATCCGGGGGAGGAGAGGGACCTGTTCGCCGCGACCATGCAGGCGCGCTCGGAGTAGCCCTAGATCTACGGCGGCGGGGCGGCGGCGGAATAGGGGGAGGAGACGCGTCCGGACGGACCTGAAATGTCCCTCCCGCCAACCGCTATAGGGATATACAGGGCCCCGGCGGTTCGGAGGTGAAACCTCCAAATTACCGGTTCGGCGGACAGATTTCCCAGGCGCCCTCAAAAAAAATTACGGGCCCGGGACTTTTAAGGTTTCTGTTATTTCTTTTTCTACGGTTTCGGAACCGTTTTTGACGGTTATTATACGGTTCCGCGGGGTTTGAGGGCTCTGTTAGAGATGCTCTTATATTGTGTTCTTTAGACCATGGGAGAGATTATAGCTAGTAAAACCAGAGATGTTAATGGTAGTTCAATTTTAAGTGAAGTGATAAGTTCTTGATCAACATTGTTCCAGCTTAGGAGTAAATAAAATCAATAGATATACTCCCTCCATCTCAGTTTAGTAGTCACAATTAGCAAATCCCTGCATCCAAGGTGGCAATCTACTGAGGGAGAAACCGAGAAGGAAAACACATTTATATGGCATGCACCATTTATAATACATTTACTGAAGGAGTAACCGAGAAGGAAACCAGAGATTTTATTGTCTGATCACGACTCAAACAATCGACAACCAGGAAAAGAAAACTCTATCCCCGACCCCTCGCGTCGCCCGACTGCGAGCGAATCAGGGGAAGCCAAGCCCGCGTCACCGCCAGGACACCAGGCCGCCTCCTCTCCTCTATCGTTGGCCCTGCCGTGGTGGCGGAGGCTCACGCTGCCAACAACGGTGGTAGGGAGGGACCCATTGGTGGATGTGAGCGATGCAGTCCGCGCGTTGGCTTCGTCTACTCCAGCGGCGTTTGGCGGCGATTCTGCGTGCGTGGCGGCTATATGTGGGAGAAGACGGTGGTGTGGCGCTGCTGCTGGTCGTGCCGGCCTCGGCGCAGCCGCCGACAGCAGGGATGCGGCCAGGGCCTGATCTAGGCTTAGATAGGCCTGGCGGGCCACGACTTTGCGCGGTGGTTCCCGATGCGTGTTGTCCTGATGCCTCGCAATGGTGCTTCCCTGCTCCCGGTCAACAACTGTTGTGCGGGCGGTGATCGTCGCCCCATTCAGAACCCTTTGGTGGCGTTGTGTCGGTCACAGGACTAGACGCGGATGCGGCTCGCTAGGGTCGGTGGTTCAGGCGGAGGGCTGCGGTGGCGGTCGTTTCCGGTCCTTGGTGCGGTGGTGGCTTGTGGTGACCCAGCACACCACTGCATGTGTTGTGCGCAAGTCGTTGACATAATACTCACAGAAGGACTTATCCGTGAATATTACATCCTCAGATGGTATAAAGAAACATAGCAGGTCCCAGAAAGTATAGGGTATAAACATCATTAAAAATCTTGTGAATCTGCTTGAAGAATCAAACAAGATCTCATGCAGATTAAACATCGGAAGAAGCAAATCGAAGTTCCAAGCCGAAGAATAATTCTAGCACAGAAGCTAATCCACTATTGCTGATATCGGCCCTAATCTATGGCTTGAAAACAGCTAATTCTAAGAATGGACTCCACCGGCAACTTGATAGCTTTCCTCCACCAGCGTTGTTGATGACGATGCTTCCCTGGCTAAGTAAGATATGGCTCCACCTAGCTTCCTTATATAGCGATGGCTTCACGATGACGACTTCATAAGGCTTCAACTCTAAGCAGGGAGTCAAACGGGAACGAATGAATAACGAGCGTTACTCAGCAAGTTCATGATATATAGTGGATAGTTTGATGCACTAACTACAGCTTTAGACTCGAAAGAGTCGTAAGCTAATGCAAGTTATTTGTAAATATTTCTTCAAGAGGTTGCTTTTAGTTCGGAAAACTATGCCCGCTAGACCATCACAGGAGCTAGAACTTCATGGAGTTGCCTTTCCTGTAGCGTTCACAGTTCCTTCCCAGAACAGGGGGTAACATGCCACATCCTATTACACTCTTTAGAGGTGTGTTACTTTACCCATAGGAAATCAAGACGATGTTGCACAACCAGGCTCGAGATGTTGTCCACACCAACTTAGGTGTGGGGCCCGGTTGTTGATCCAAGCCAAACCATGCTTCTCCGCTCAAACGCATGCCCCATTTTTGCCATAAGGTTGAACGCCTGATTCTACCCCTCACGACAGAAAACTAGGAGCCCCTGGCAGACACTCATAGACCCTAGAGTCCGTGGGACGTAAGGGCTCCCACCCATGTGCATGTACTCCCGCAAGACCTACATCGTACGTCTCTGCCGGTCCGTTGACATGCGAATGGGAAAAGTTCACAACTGACTTACTCGCCTCTTACAAGACCCATGGTTAACGCGGTATTTACGGCGCACCGAGTTCTGACGACATTTGTGATTAATTTCCAGGTAATACTTTCCCATGCAGATGGAACGTTCCTTTGACCTATTCATCTTACCATGATCCCATCCGCCCACCAAACAGAACACTACCACTCGGGTAGTCATTTAAGTAGTCATATTATTATAAAAATGGAATCATGCAATCTTTTGAGAATAGGTGGTAATACGATAGGGTTTTTGCAAGTAGTTTGTTTAGGAAGTACTTCAAAAGATATGAGCAAGTGATGAACTTGCCTGAGATTGAAATACAAATAATAATCCATGTCTTCGGCGTGCGAGGGTCGCGTAGAAAATCCCTACATCCGAAAGATACCGAAGTAGTCCCGGTAAGGGCTACTGAAAATCTGGCAAGATGTTATTATGCATATTAATGAGATGCATCATGATTTACCCTGAAAATACCCAAGCTTAAATTATTAAGCTACGTCTTGCGATATTTAGATTTTATTAGGTTTTCTTGACTTAGAGTTGTTGTTATTTATTTTGATGGCTTGTTGTTATTTATTGTGATGGCTTGCATCACCTAATGTTCTGATTATGAGTTTGTTTGGTTGGTTCATTGTATATTTAGGGTTTTAGCTCATATGCTTGGTTATTAAATATTTCAAAATGTTATGCAATTGGTACTTTAGTGTTGTTCACTTGTAAGCAAGTAATAAGATAATAACTTATTTAGGAATCATTCTTAAAGAAAAACAAACAAAGATGGTTATGATTTATCAAATTGTATATTTAGAACTAATAACTTACATCAAATGAAACTCTGGAAATATCCATTTAAATCATATTATAAAGTTTTAAGTTGTCATGTAATCATATTTTATTAAGTAAGATTTTAATTTATGGTATAAATTAATTATGGAGACATTAATGAAAATAGTAGAGTAAGAGTTATATTCATTACTCTAGACAATGTATTAAACATCAAAAAGAGGTAATTAAATGATATGCTTAATTTTTAGAGTATGGACACTTCTAGTTTAAGATTTAAATATTAAGTATTAACATGATTTGAGTGGTGTTTTAAATTTAAAGACTTCAAGAATACATTGTGTTCTGTTTCCTTATTGATTCTATTTGATTTATTTATCTTTTTTACCTTTGATGAATCAGGGAATAAAGAATTAACAAATGTTAGAAAAATAAGGTAACAAAATTAAATAAATTGGTATTTGTAAGTAAAGAATTAAGACTATATTATTAATTATTTTTAATTTATCAATATTACTTTTTAAAATTAATATGGTTAATATATTTCTATAACTAATTTTTATTGTTCAAGAATTTGAAATATTTGAGTTTGTGAATTTTTATGATTTTTATTATTAAGTTTTGAATTTTTATTGATTTGTTAATATTTTTGTTATTTTCCTTTTAGAGAACATTGTTCAAAGACCAAATTGCCCCCAGGGCTGACTGGTGGGCCTGCCCACCCTTGGTTGAGTCAAACTGGCTCGAGAGAGAACCCGAGCCCGCATCCGCACCCTCTTGATCTCTCTTCTGGCTCTCGCAACTCCCCTGGCGACCGAGTCGCCGCCGCCTGATGCACCCAAAATGCATCTACTTTTCCAAGCACTTTGCATCGTATTTCTCTCCGGAGTCCCCCCATAATTGAATAAATTTGCAGAATCTGACGCTGTTTTTAGCAGAAGTCTTCTTTCCGTCTATTTTCGCAGGACTTTTCACAGGGGACGAAAACCACGTAACTTTTTATGGAAAAGAAGGGGAATGAGCACCAAATGGGGCCGGGAGGCCACCCGAGGGCCAAAAGGGGGCCCCACACGCGGCCAGACTCCTTGGCCACGTGGGGTCACCCCTTTTGGGCCCGGATGGCCCACTCCGGCTAGGTCTTCGACGTACCCCTCCATATATACGTGAAACTGGACGGGTTTCGAAGGGGAGGGCTGTTCGTGAAACGGAGCGCCGCCGCCACCACGATCTTTGATTTTGGAGTCAGATTGATCTGGGATTTCACCCCCGGAGGTGGAATTCGAGGGACTTCGTCACCACCATCATCTCCATCAACCATGAGCTCCATCACCCCCTCCATGTGTGAGTAGTTGCTGTAGGCATGTGAGGTGTGAGGGGTTTTGGATGAGATTGATCATGTAATTGCTACCCGGTATGCGGGATCTAGGGGTTTGTCTTGAGAATTTATGTCTTATGTTGATGCACTGTTGCTAGGCTTAATGCTGTTACTAGGGTCCAAGTGGCATGATTTCAGTACTGAACTTACATTGCTACATCATATATTTGAGTTTGGTATCTATCTGCAATATGTATTACCTGCTATTATGTTGAACCTGCGAACCCTAAAGTGACAGCTAGGGAAAACAAGGGGGATATGTTCTAGTTTGAGGATTATGTGTGTTCATGGAGTGTTAATGCGTTGGTCCGGGATATTCGAAAGGATAGACCTTAATTACCTGTATTTCCAAATTGGCCCCGGTGAAATGGGCAGGTAGGATATTAGGCTTTGTGCAAATTCTCTTGGTTAGTACGCACAATAAGTTACGGAACACACAGCTACATAAAATTGAGATAGAGAAAGGCCCCGCTGCTAGAAAAACATTATTACATGATCAATCTTATTCGTGCAACACCCCGCTGTCACCTCATGCCTGCGTTTTAGTCTCTGGTTTACTTTCACTCTTTTCCGGTGAAAAGTGGGAAAACTCTTGCTCTCCATTTACTTTCTGTTTGTTTACTTTCACTGCATTATTAAACTCACCACTCTCGCTGCAAGTTTGTTGATACACAGGTGTGGTTGGGAGTGACGTCCTAATTGCTAAAGTCTCACCGTTATTCTTGTGTTCCCACTTAGTCGAACTACAAATTTGGGTAATACTTCCCATCGAAGGCTACGATTGATCTCCTGCACTTGGGAGCCATCAAGACTGTTTTCTGGCGCCGTTGCCGGGGAGCCTAGATTTATTGGTAAGACCACTTGTTATTGTCTACTTGCTGCACTTTCTTGTTCCCTACAATGGTAAAGGGAAAGGACACTTCGAAGGAGGTAATGCCTTCGACTACTCGTTCTGGTAATGATTTGCCTAGTAGACCAAATTTTCACCTAATATTGTTTCTATTGTGGCTGCTAAGAAAAAGAAAGGAATAGCTGGTAAATCACCATTGTCAAAAATGTCTACTAGTACATCTAATGATCAAACACTTGATAATGTAGACAAAGAACTAACTTCTGAAATTCCTGAAACTATTGAAACACCTGAGGCAAATGAAACACCTGAAACAACTGAAATTCCTGGATTTCTGTAGATGAAAATGTAGAACTTGAGAGAAAGAAATGAGACTCGTAGAGAGTATGAATATGGGGCCTCTTCTGAAGAAGAAGAAGCATTTATTGAGGCCTTTATATCACCTGATTATACAAAACTTGATAAACTCTCTATTTATGATGATGCATCTCTTGGAAACTGTTTTGCTGCTACTAGGAATTTGTGTGGCCCAGCTATTAGAATTAGAGATAAAGATTATGAATTCAATGTTAATCCTGAGATAATTGAGATAGTTGAGAAGTCTAGATTTGTGGAAAGGATGAGGAGTCTCCTCTTGATCATATTACTGAATTGCATGCTTTATCTACTACATTTGGAAATGATGAAATCCATCAACATTATTTATTCTTAAAATTGTTTCCTTTTTCTTTGGGTGAAGATGCTAGAGTTTGGTATAATCGTTTAGGACCTGCATGTATTACTAGTAAGGAAGAATGCTTGCAATTGTTTTTGAATAAATATTTTCCTGCTGAAAGAATACATGCATTAACTGTTGAAATTGGCAATTTTAAACAAGATAAGAAAGAGAGTCTACCCCAAGCTTGGGGGAGATTTGGTAAAATGTGTAAGAAATGTCCTGGTCATGGTTTTAAACCTCATGAATTGCTTGATATATTCTATAATGGACTAATGGGGGAAACAAGAGACTACCTTGATAGTATTCCAGGAAATATCTTAGGGACAGAAGTGTTGATGAAGCAATTGAATTACTGGAGTCTATTCTCCAGAATGAAGCTGATTGGAACATTGAGGAGATAGATAAAAATGAGACACTCCCAGAGAAGAAAGGAGGTATACTCGAATTGAACGAAGAAACAATGGCTGAAGCTTCCAATGATATTAAAGAGAAGGGAATTAAAACCTCTCATCTCAAGGAATTATCTGAAATGGGTATTAAACTTCCTACTGATGAACCATGCTTTCCAATTCAAGTGAACTCTATACTCCCTATGGAAGGTAATGAGGAGGTAACACCTCCTGTTGATGTCTCTTATGTTAACAATTTTGCTTATCATGATAATCCTGAGGAGCGTAAAATTAGAATGACTATCATGGAAACCATCATAAAATTAATTTCCTCCGTGAAAATTTAAATGCTAGTGTAGGGGAAGTTAAAAGAATTGTTAAACATTGTGAAATGATGAACAATCAAGTTGAGCAAATGATTTCTTTGCAAAATCAATTGTATGAAAATCTGAATAAACAAAAACAATTATGTGGAGTTAATACAAGGGGAGGTGCAGGCACCCAGGATCCTGATTATCCTGATGATCATCCTAAAAGAAAAGAGCAAGTTGCTCTTAAAGATAAATCTTTTGCAGGAAAATCTCCCAATGAAAATGGCATGATGATGAATCCAATGAGCAAGACAAGGATTTTTCTATTTCTGATGCTGAAACTAAGGATGATAATAATGAAGAAGAAGAATCATCTCCACCTGATATTGAACAACATGATGATAATAATGAAGAAGCTGCTGGTAAGGAGGATCCTCAGCCTCCTATTGAGAAGACCAAGAAGAAGAAGAAAACAAATAAATATAAAGATAAAGGTAAAGAAAGGGATCCATGGGTACAAAGATCCATTCCATATCCCTGAGAGGTATCAAAAACAAAAGATGAAGAGAGGTATGGGGAATTTTATGATATGATTAAGAATATGAAATTAGAGATTCCACTTATTGATGTTATTAAGAATCCTCCGTATTCAAAATACATGAAAGATATTGTCACTAATAAAAGAAAGATACCTACTGATGCTATTAATGCTATGCTTGCTGATTATTCATTTAAAGGAATATTGCCTGAAAAACGTAGAGATCCTGGTATTCCTACTATTCCTTGCAAAATTAAAGAAGCCTATGTGAAATATGCATTATTTGATTTAGGAGCTGGTCTTAGTGTTATCCTTTCTCACTATAAGAAGCTTAATTTGAACAAACTAGTTCCAACAGAAATATCTTTACAAATGGCTGATAACACAACTGCTGTACCTATAGGAATATGTGAGGATGTTCCCATCTCTATTGCTAATGAGTTGATACCTACTGATTTTGTTATATTAGAAATGCCTGAAGATGATAACCTATCTATTATTCTTGGTAGAACTTTTTTGAATACTGCAGGAGCTGTGATAAATTGCACTAAGAGCAAAGTGAGATTTAATGTTAAAGGCAAAGAGCACACTATTTATTTTCCCACGAAGAAAACATGTTACAAGTATGAGCACAAGTGTGAATGCTATACAAATAAATTCCATTAAGATTGGTAGCATTGAAATACCTATACCTCCAGCACCAAGGTATGAAATATTGATGATTGGGACCATTCCAATCAAATATGAGGTAACTTGATTTATTGTTTTATAATAAGTAATAATAAGAATCATGAGCTATATCTTTACATGTTGCTAATGAGACCTGATCAACCTCATTACTAATGTGGAAATCATAAAGGCATGATTCACAAACATTTAAATTGCATTTTTTATGTTTTGCTTTAAAATTGTGAGACATAGACATAGTATTAAAAAATTTAGAATCAGAAATCACAGAATATGAAGTTTTAGAAATTCTCTGTAGAAAAGTTTCACGTAAATTCCAGAAAAATTAGGGGGTCAGGTTTTTGCCCGAAGGGACCAGCAGCCAGTGGGGGAGCACCAGCAGGCCACCAGGGGCCAAAGTAGGTACCTCCACGCGGCCAGATTCCTTGGTCGCGTGGGATACCCCATTTTTGGCCACAAGTGGATGTTGGGGCCCATCCAATGCTCATCTGCTCCCTTTTGACCGAAAACCAACCCTCGTTCGTCTCCTCCATTTTTCCCGTGCTCTGTTTCTCCGTCAATCCTCGATCTCGACATTTGAGGCAGATTTTTCAAATCTTATTTATGGAATCTCCTTGGTATGTAACTCCTTCACTCATCCAATTACTTTTTGCTCCCATGCTTTGTGTATGAAGTATTTTGCTGCACTAGGTTTCACCTATTATGTCTAAGAAATCCATGAATTTAAGTTTTCTAGTTGATATGGATGCATGATATTGATTAGAGGACTAGTTATGGATGCCTTAGCAATGTTTTAGAGTGATACAATTTAATTTTTGTTGAATTTTATTTTGGTACAGCAAGGTAACATGCTGAACAAGGGAAAGGCATTGCTTGGGATGTCCTCAAGGACAAGGAGAAGAGAATCAAGGGTGTCCAACAATCATGATGATAATCATTTATGGGAGGATGAATTGGTTTTTGCAGGTGAAAATCTGCGTGTCCATACCACAAGATGGCAAGACCCCGAAGTTCTTGAACATTGGGGGATTGCTGAAGATTTCCAAGCCTTTACTGCAACTTTTTATGACCTTCACCTCTATAAAACATGAGAAACTTTTGAGGTGTTTAGGTAGGTAAACAAATTGCTGAATGCAGTAACTTTTTATAGCAAGATTTGAGTTTTTATTGAGCAGTTCAAGTGGGGAGAGGAGAACAACAATGATATGATAATGTGCTTGAAGGGATGAAAGGTATGACACCTTTGCCGTGCTTATGTATGCTTTTTAATAACAGCAAGTGCACACCTTATGATTCCCTTAACACTTAGTGACATAATAGCCATTGTTTATCTTCTCCGTGGTTTAGTAGAATATATTCTGATGCAAACTGAAATATTGTTTAGTGTCATTACTTGGCTGATGGATTGAATAATTGTAGCCTTAAGCAAAGGTTTACGCATCCCATTGTGCTTACTGAACTTGCCAACCAAGGAAAGAACTAAAAGAGAAAATTTCATGAATGATAAAAGTGGAGTCTTATGCTTGACGAACTTATGGTTGGGGGTTAGTCTAAATGTGTATCACATGGAAAACTTTCAACGCTCCACTAAGAATTCTATATTCAAGTTGATATCATGTTCTTTTAACTATGGATGCCTGTCATGCTGAAATGAGGTAGAGGAATAGTAAGTCTTGATGAGTAAGTATATATGATTAGAGAGACGCATTGGGCCGCTAACCCAAGCCATGCGATATTATGGTGGAAATTTACTTATAGCTAGAATGGACTCCGCAACATATCCTATAATAAAATAAGATGCTATGCATATAGTGAATGAAATAAAAAAAGGATAATGAGTCCATTCCATTTGTTTGTCTTGCCATTTTGACATGGGGGGTTTCCATGTCATTGGGCAAGAGGTACCCCAATTGCTGCTCTCTATGATGTCATTAATACTTACAATGATTGTACAAGGCTTATTAGGAATCTAGAGTTGAGTAATCATGGTGCGGGACTTTGCTTTTAATGGGCATGAGGCTTTCAACTTGTAGTTTGTCAAGCATAAGAATCAAAATGAAAAATTAATGCTTTAGCAAAACTGAGATCAAGGTAGTAAGCACAATGATTTTACTTGTCAACATATGAAAGAATCAGAGATCTCAAAAATCTTGACATGATTTCAATCATCAGCGATGCACAAGCCTTTGTTTATGTCTACAATTAAGCAGACTCATTCAAGTATTACCACTTCATGTTATTTCTATTGCAACAAGTATATATGCTTCAACACTGAGTAGATGCACACTTGCTAGTATTTTGCTACTTGTCACATGAATCATGTCTTGAGTATTTGCTAGTATTAATTGATGATGCATATGCAATGCAAAGTTCTTGCCAAAGTTTTTATCGCTTCTGCACTACGTTTGAGTTGTTCGAGGACAAACAACGAGCTAAGCTTGGGGGAGTTGATGCACCCAAAATGCATCTACTTTTCCAAGCACTTTGCATCGTATTTCTCTTTGGAGTCCCCCCATAATTGAATAAATCTGCAGAATCTGACGTTGTTTTTAGCAAAAGTCTTCCTTCCGTCTATTTTCGCAGGACTTTTCACAGGGGACGAAAACCACATAACTTTTTATGGCAAAGAAAGGGAATGAGCACCAGATGGGGCCGAGGGGCCACCCCAGGGCCAAAAGGGGGCCCCACACGCGGCCAGATTCCTTGGCCGCGTGGGGTCACCACTTTTGGGCCCAGATGGCCCACTCCGGCTAGGTCTTCGACGTACCCCTCCATATATACGAGAAACTGACGGGTTTCGAAGGGGAGGTCTGTTCGCGAAATGGAGCGCCGTCGCCACCACGATCTTTAATTTCGGAGTCAGATTGATCCAGGATTTCACCCCCGGAGGTGGAATTCGAGGGGCTTCGTCACCATCATCATCACCACCATCATCTCCGTCAACCATGAGCTCCATCACCCCTCCATGTGTGAGTAGTTGCTGTAGGCATGTGAGGTGTGAGGGGTTTTGGATGAGATTGATCATGTAATTGCTACCGGTATGCGGGATCTAGGGGTTTGTCTTGAGAATTCTTATGTCTTATGTTGATGCACTATTGCTAGGCTTAATGCTTGTTACTAGGGCCCAAGTGGCATGATTTCAGTACTGAACTTACATTGCTACATCATATATTTGAGTTTGGTATCTATCTGCAATGTGTATTACCTTCTATTATGTTGAACCTGCGAACCCTAAAGTGACAGCTAGGGAAAACAAGGGGGATATGTTCTAGTTTGAGGATTATGTGTGTTCATGGAGTGTTAATGCGTTGGTCCGGGCTATTCGAAAGGGTAGACCTTAATTACCTGTAGTTCCAAATTGGCCCCGGTGAAGTGGGCAGGTAGGACAATAGGCTTTGTGCAAATTCTCTTGGTTAGTACGCACAATAAGTTACGGAACACACCTACATAAAACTGAGATAGAGAAAGGCTCCGCTGCTAGCAAAACATTATTACATGATCAATCTTATCCGTGCAACACCCGCTGTCACCTCATGCCTGCGTTTTAGTTTCTGGTTTACTTTCACTGTTTTCGGTGAAAAGTGGGAAAACACTTGCTCTCCATTTACTTTCTGTTTGTTTACTTTCACTGCTTTATTACACTCACCACTCTCGCTGCAAGTTTGTTGATACACAGGTGTGGTTGGGAGTGACGTCCCAATTGCTAAAGTCTCACCGGTATTCTTGTGTTCCCACTGAGTCGAACTACAAATTTGGGTAATACTTCCCATCAAAGACTACGATTGATCCTGCACTTGGGAGCCATCACCGCCATGCCCAATTTTCACTAGCCGGCTCTGGCCGTCTCCATCGTTGCACCTAGGCGCAATCGATCTGAGTTGCTGCCCTGGAGGCGACCGTGCACACCCTAACCCTCGTTCTAGGGTTTCGGTACCAGCGGCCCTCTACTCCCCTTCAGCGATCTCCTGACCACTAGAGGATACTCAAAGACGCTCCTGGCGTGCTGCTATGGTCACTGCTGGTCCTCGCATGCTGTTGTTGTCGATGCGGAGGTGCGACGTCGTTGGGAGGCTCCCGGGAACAACTACGGCCACTCCGCCGCCCACGACTGCGCTCCACCGCCTGGCTGTGGACACCACGATGGTGGTCACATGTAAGCCCTCACTTCTCCCTCTCTCTTCTTATCCCCACTTTGTCCTCTCTCTCTCACTCCTCCCCTTGCTATGGAACTAGGCTAATGAGCCTGAATTCATGCCATGTGATGCTATATCGGTGATGCCTCTGTTGCTTGTGATGCTTAGTTGTTGTTTGCTGGGTAATGGAGAAATTCTCCAAGTGTGATTTATTTAGAAATTGTTAGAGAATTTTTATCTCTGTGGCCTGTTGGATTTAGGAGGTTGTTCTTCCTGTAATATATGAACTATCACTAGGGATTTTCCCAGGTGCTTGTGCTGTTGTAGCCTTATTCCTGTTTGATTCATAATATAGCACACATGTGTGTGTTGGTGAGATGTGGAATTCATTGTTGGCTATGTATGTGTGCTTGCTGATGTGTGCTACTCTGAACCATATGGTTCAGAGGATGTGCCACCAAGCCATTGATATGTTTCTATGAATCACTACTTGTTAAGTTGTGTGTGAGGAACCTAATCTGAGAGTTTAGGTGCCCAACAGCTATTGTGGAAGTAATTTGTGAGCTAGCAACTTGCCCTATACCCAGCTGCTAAGTATTTGTGCTGCCGATATCCATTTGGTCTTACTGTCCCTAATTAAGTACTTAACTGATAAGAACAAATTCATATTTGCTTGATTGTTTTTCCCCAAGACAATGATACAAAGACTGAGGCCCTTTCTTTATAAGAATAGATGCTATCTTGCTTTTAATTAAGCCCATAGGATGTTAATCGCATAGCATCTCTATGCTAGATTGAGGGAAAACATTCCCCAACCCCTTTGTGCATAATCCAGTAAATTGTTTGCTGGATGGTGTATAGAGATTCACCTTAGGTGAGGTACTGGGTTGGTGGATTTGTATGCCTGTGGTTTCCTTGCTCTCAGCTCTGCTCTTCCTCTTCAGGGTTGGCCTTGTGGAGAACTTCTAGTCGTTGCTTAACTTCTAGCTTGGCCTTGTTGTTACCTTGCTGGATCTCCAATCTTATTCAGTTCTAGTGGTGGGATTAATTGTGGTGGATTATTAAGTGCTTGTTGTTCTTGATGTTCTTTGCTAGAGCTGAGTAGCTCGAGCAGAAACAGGGGAAAGTGCTGGTGTTGTCCTGCCCCTCACGGCTTGATGTGCTATTTATCTATCTCCTGTTGTGGCGATATCACAAAAGTGTGCATGTGAGTGTGTTGTGTGACTGCTTCCCTGCGGCTCAGATCTTTTGCTTGTCCGTTGGTTGGTCTTATCCAGGAAGTTACATTTCTTTTCACCTGCCAGTTATATTTCCTTAGAAATGCCTATGATGCTGGTCTGAGATTAGACTGATTTGATCACATACTACTTAAGTTTAATCAACCCTGTGATGAGTTTAGCAGTGCAACTCACTGCCAGTCTGAGGGTACTAATCCCCCACTCACCCGTCTGTTGATTTTTGTGTTTGTTTTGCACGTTCAGAAGACAAATGGGAGACTGGAAACTTTGGAAGAATTTTTAGGATTTCATTTTGTAAATGATAAATTTTAATTTCTATTAATTGGATTATGTAATGACTTTGTAATATTATAATTGTCAATAAAGCTTATTGTTTTTTTTTTTTGCAATTCTTCTTAATTAATTTGAATTGAGTAAAGATTTAATTATTAAATGTTTCATAATTAATTAATATCTAATTGTCCAAATTATCTCAACAATCAATCTGAATCCAAATATCATTCTGTTGTTTCAAGTTTTAAGTTCAATCCCTCGATTCAAATAACACCTAAACGTCATGTCTAAATCTCCTTCCACTCTCCCCTCTTGACTCTAAACACCAAGTCACATAGTCTACAAATTTCTGATTACTTCAGGGTTTAGCAATCACGATTAGATTTCTAGTTGCCACTTCTTCTCTGATATTGTCTCAGAGTCAATTACCAATTTGTTCTCCTATAATTTAAGATAATGAAACTCCAGTGTTTAATGCCCTCAGAAATAATCTGCTTACAAGATTGATCGGGTCATGTAATTAAATTATTCTTGTATGACACCAAACACCCGGATTTCACCCCCCTCACTTGATGTCTTCTTATCTCGATTCGCTTCTGGTTTGCTTCTCTTGTAGCCTTGGTCATGCAGAAATGTAGACATAGAGCTTTGGAAAGATCACAGACAGTGATCAGGGTTTAATATTGGTTTAAGAAGGTTTGTTTCCTTGTTTAGATTCATCCTTTAGGACTGATGAGATCATTCAGTTATGCATGACTAACTTGCATAAGTAAGATCATCAACTGTGTGATTTGGATACTCACCCCTCTATGAGTTCTAAAATACCTAGATGAATCCTCTCAAGTCAATCATAAACTTGTGGTTGATGTTGTTGAAAGTTAGTGATGGTCATCACCAAATCTGGTGTGTCTTATAAGATGATTTAGTTTATAAAGATGTTTGTTATAAAGATCACTCCAAATACACTCTTGACCAGATGATCTAGACCTATTTCATCATGTCAAGTGAAACATTGGTCGCTTTGGTTCGTTTAAACTTTCGCGCCAAAATTTCCCGTATTTGTAGATGCATGCTTTGCAAGTGCACATTTTATTTTGATCCTTATAACCTCCCAAACCCTAGGATGTTACAGTATCTCCCCCTTAACAAGAACTTCGGCCCGAAGTTCAACCTCTCTCACAGAAACATAGGTAGAGAGAACTTATGTAGATCGTTGATTCTTCACAATTGTTTTCTTGTGTTGACCTTGGCATGTGTAGCCTCTTGTCTTAATTGTTCACCTTCCACTATCTTGCATTATAATCTAATACAATTCCTGTTATTATGACAACCCTGTTTTGTTACTATATAAGTCTTCCTAATGGTCTCACTAAGAACACATGGTATTTCCACCATATAGTGGATACCAAGTTCCGTTTTCCGATGAGTAGGTATGGTTTCCTACATCCAATAGCTCTCTGGAGAACAGTTGGTACACCCACCAGATGTTGAGAAACCAATAAGGTTCTTCTGAAACACCAGGTACCGACTATGGTTAGAATTCCCTTTTGTTCAATCTAATGGTCTCAAGAGAAAGACTGCTCAAAAAAGCTTTTACAACGCAGTGTACATTGATTTAGACTCATCTATTTAGTGAAAATATCTTCGAGTTTCCTCGAGTTTTAACTTTTTCCTATATGCTACTATGAACTATTCCACTCGTGGCTTCCTATGGTCCTTCTACATATTTGGGTCTTGACTTCTACGGGAAGACTTTATAAGTTGATTTATCCAACTTCTATCTATTTCCTTCTCGGACATAACTACTCATGTGATTTCCTTAACATCACTTGTGGTAGATCTCCATGTGTTAAAGAAGTATGTCCTCAATTCCAATAAGATGTGGAATGTGGTCCATTCCATCAATGGCTTTATTGACTTCTGCGTTCTTGACTTTCTAGTCTTCTAGAGCTTTTGTGGTTGCTTCAATCACCTGATATTTAGACCGCTCTCATAATAATCCTATACCCTCTAGACCAGTAACATCAAGAAAGAACTCAGTGTTTGGACATGCATATGCACATCAAGTTCCAACTTCATGCACAAATCTAGTCAATCAAAGATCCAAATAAGATCAAATAAATCCAAGATACAGTTTATCACTAATGCACTAAAAGCCCGTAAAGTAGAAGTCCTTTGAGTAAAACATCTCAAGTACTAAGGATCTTAAATTCTATATACTATGAGTAGGTATATAGTACCTTGTACTCCTATTCTACACAAGCCCTCTTGTCCTCAAGAATTACTCCAATTTCATGCCTTATTGCAATGGAATAAAATAATACGAAATGATCCTATAGTGGTTGTTGTCTAACTTGGTTCCATATGGGACTAAGTACCAGGTGAATTGAATTTCTTCATCTTGATTATTACACGCTTCTCATGGCATATGTTGATCCTTCATGTTGTTGATCACATCGTAGAAGTAGTAATGTAGCTTCCATCAATGCATATGCCTTCTCCTACCTACTATACTATACTATAGTAGTTCAACTCTAGACTTGATAACTAAGGATATGGTATATACCCCGTAATTACTAGATTTTAATAACTCTTCATGATTCTCAAACATTCCTTATTCTTGACTCCTATACTTACTCTATACCATGTTCTACTCCATCCTATACATTCATAGAATGGGGTAATCATCACTATGACTTAATCATCTCTCTGACTATGTCAGAACACTTTTCTCAATAAAACTGATGTATGCTAAAATTCAAACTAATCATACCTAGGTATAAAGAAAATAGATCAGTAGACTTACTCAAGTTGATTAGGAATATTATATACAAGTATGACTGTATCATTCTCAAGTGAATGCTCATCATAGTTGTAGAAAATTTGGTTTAGATAAGATGGATTCCTATAGTCTTCACCAACCTACAGATATCCTAGAAGGTTTTAAACCTAAGGTCGCTTTGCTCTGATACGATCTGTGGTGACCCAGCACACCACTGCATGTGTAGTGCACAAGTCGTTGACATAATACTCACAGAAGGACTTATCCGTAAATATTACATCCCTCGGAGTGGTACAACAGAAACATAGTAGGTCCGAGCAAGCTATAGGATACAAACTTCATTACAAAATATTGAGAATCTCCTTCAAGAATCAAAGAAGATCTCATGAAAATGAAACATCAGAAGAAGTAAATCGAAGTTCCAAGCTGGAGAATAACTCTAGCTCGGAACCTGACCCACTACGGCTGATGCCAGCCCTAATCTATGGCCTGAAAACAGCTAATTCCAAGAATGGACTGCACCGGCAACTTGATAGCTTCTCCTCCACCAGCGGTGTTGATGACGATGCTTCACTAGCTAAGTAAGATATGACTCCACCTAGCTTCTTTGATAGCGACAGCTTCACGATGACGACTTCCATAGGGCTTCAACTCTAATAAGGGGGTCAAACGGGAACGAATGAGTGACGAGCGTTACTCAGCAAGTTCATGATATATAGTGGGTAGTTTCATGCACTAACTATAGCTTGAGACTCAAAAGAGTCATAAGCTAATGCAAGGCTTTTGTAAATCTTTCTTCAAGAGGTTGCTTTTAATTCGGAAAACTATGCCCGTCAGACCATCACAGGAGCTAGAACTTCATGGAGTTGCCTTTCCTGTAGAGTTCGCAGCTCCTTCCTGGAACAGGGGGTAACATGCCACATCCTTTTAAACTTTGCAGAGGTGCGTTACTTTACCCATGGGTGATCAAGACTTTGTTGCAGAACTTTGCTCGAGATGCTGTCCACACCCACTTAGGTGTGGGGCCCGGTTGTCGATCCAAGCCAAACCATGCTTCTCCGCACAACGCATGCCCACATATTTCTGCCAGCAGGTTGAACCCCTGATTCTACCCCCTCACGATAAAGATCTAGGCGCCTCTGGCAGACACTCATAGACCCCAGAGTCCGTGGGACGTAAGGGATCTCACCCATGTGCATGTAGTCCTGCAAAACCTACAGCGTACGTCTCTAGAGGTCCGTTGACATGCGAACGGGAAAAGATCACACCTGACTTACTCGCCTCATACAAGACACATGGTTAACGCGGTATTTACGGTGCACCGAGTTCTGACGGCAATTGTGATTAATTCCTAGGTAATACTTTCCCGTGCATATGGAACCTTCCTTTGACCTATTCATCTTACTATGGTCCCATCCGCCCACCAAATAGAACACTACCACTCGGGTAGTCATTCAAGTAGTCATATTATTATAAAAATAGGATCATGCAATCTTTTGAGAATATGTGGTAATACGATAGGGTTATTGCAAGTAGTTTTTTAGGAATACTTCAAAGGATATGATCAAGTGATGAACTTGCCTGAGATTGAAATAACAATAATAATTCATGTCTTCGGGGTGCGAGGGTCGCGTAGAAAATCCCTACATCTGAATGATATCAAAGTAGTCCCGGTAAGGGCTACTGAAAAACTGGCAAGATGTTATTATGCATAGTAATGAGATACATCGTGATTTACCCCGAAAATACCCAAGCTTAAATTATTAAGCTACGTCTTGCAATACTTAGATTTTATTAGGTTTTCTTGACTTAGAGTTGTTGTTATTTATTGTGATGGCTTGCATCACCTAATGTTCTGATTATGAGTTTGGTTGATTGGTTCATTGTATATTTAGGTTTTAGCTCATATGCTTGGTTATTAAAATTTTCAAAATGTTATGCAATGGGTACTTTAGTGTTGGACACTTGTGAGCAAGTAATAAGATAATAACTTATTTAGGAATCATTCTTAAAGAAAAACAAAAAAAGATGGTTATGATTTATCTAATTGTATATTTAGAAGTAATAACTTACATCAAATGGAACTCTTGAAATACCCATTTAAAACATATTATAAAGTTTTAAGTTGTCATGTAATCATATTTTATTAAGTAAGATTTTAATTTATGGTTTAAATTAATTCTGGAGACATTAGTGAAAATAGTAGAGTAAGAGTTATATTCGTTACTCTAACAATGTATTAAACATGAAAAAGAAGTAATTAAATGATATGATTAATTTTTAGAGTATGGACACTTTTATTTTAAGATTTAGATATTAACTATTAACATGATCTGAGTGGTTTTTTAAATTTAAAGACATTAAGAATACATTGTATTCTGTTTCCTTATTAATTATATTTGATTTAATTATCTTATTTTCCTTTGATGAATGAGGGAGTAAAGAATTAACAAATTATATAAGAATAAGGTACCAAAATTATATAAATTGGTATTTATAAGTAAAGAATTAAGACTAATATTACTAATAATTATTTTATTAATTCTGTTTAATTTATCAATATTACTTTTTAAAATTAATATGGTTCAGATATATCTATAAAAAATTTATATTTTTCAAGAATTTGAAATATTTGAGTTTCTGAATTTTTATGATTTTTACTATTAAGTTCTGAATTTTTATTGATTCGTTCATATTTTTGTTATTTTCCTTTTAGAGAACATTGTTGAAGGACCAAATTGCCCCCAGGGCTGGCTGGTGGGCCTACCCACCTGTGGTTGAGTCAAACCGGCTCGAGAGAGAACCGAGCCAGAGTCCCACTCGAACCCGCACCCTCTCGCGACTCCCCTGGCGACCGAGTCGCCGCAACCGTCGCCGATTTTCCATGGCCGTCTCCGCCGCTGCGTCTAGGCGCAATCGACGCGTCGTCGTTGACTCCTTCACCTCCTCCACTTCGACCTGAGTTGCTTCCGCTGAGGCGACCGTGCGCACCCTTACTCTAGTTCTAGGTTTTCCGTACCCGTGGCCCTCTACTCCAGTCCAGTGACTCCTGGCCACTAGAGGATGCTCAAGGACGCGCATGGCGTGCTGCTGTGGTCACTGTTGTTCCTGGCATGTTGTTGTTGTCGCTGCGGAGGTGTGACGTTGTTGGGACGGCTCCCGGGAGCAACTATGGCCACTCCGCCGCCCACGACTGCGCTCCAGCGCCTGGCTGCGGCCACCACAATGGTGGTCACATGTAAGCCCTCACTTCTCCCTCTCTCTTCTTCTCCCCACTCCATCCTCTCTCTCTCTCTCTCTCACTCCTCCAATTGCTCTGGAACAAGGCCATCGAGCCTGAGTTCATGCCATGTGATGCTATATCTGTGATGCCTCTGTTGCTTGTGATGCATTAGCTTCTGTTTGCTGGATAATGGAGAAATTCTCCCAGTGTGATTTATTTAGGAATAGCTAGTCAGAGAATTTTTATCTCTGTAGCATGTTGGATTCAGGAGGCTGTTCTGCCTGTGATATATGAACTATCACTAGGGATTTTCCCAGGTGCTTGTGATGTTGTAGCCTTATTCCTGTTTGATTCATAACAGAGCACACATGTGTGTGTTGCTCAGATGTGGAATTCATTGTTGGCTATGTATGTGTGCTTACTGGTGGGTGCTACTCTGAACCGTATGGTTTAGAGGATGTGCCACCAAGCCATTTATATGTTTCCATGAATCATTACTTGTTTAGTTGTGTGTGAGGCACCTAATCTGAGAGTTTAGGTGCCCAGCAGCTATTATGGAAGTAATTTGTGAGCTGGGAACTTGCCCTAAACCCATCTGCTAAGTATTTGTGCTGTGGATATCCATTTGAACTGATAAGAACACTAACTTGCTTGATCTTACTGCACCTAAGTACTTAACTGATAAGAACACATTCATACTTGCTTGATTGTTTTGCCCCAGGCGAATGATGCAAAGCCGGAGGCCCTTTCTTTATAAGAATAGAAGTTATCTTAATTTTAATTAAGCCCCTAGGATGTTAATAGCATAGCATGTCTATGCTGGATTGAGGGAAACCATTCCCCAACCCCTTTGTGCATAATCCAGCAATTTGTTTGCTCGATGGTGTATAGAGATTCACCTTAGGCGATGAGGAAGGCATGGATCCTGGACCCCGCGGGTAAGGACACCCCATCTCAGGCCCAAAGTTAAGGCCCATGAAGAGGAGCCCTTGGAGTATTCTAGAAGGCCTACGTGAAGCCCACCCGCACTAACTTGCGGGTTAAGTTTGGAAACTTGTAACCGACCTAGGGTTAGAATTCGAGTCCTCTCCGGGTAAGGTTTGAGACCTGGCCACCTATATAAAGCCAGGAGAGCCACCGGTAGAGGACCAAGCAACACCTCACCATCGAAACCTTGAACTTGAGTCCTTACTCTCGATTCGAGTACCACCATTGTAATCGATCTTTTCATCAATACAGATCGACAAGAGGCAGGAGTAAGGGTTTTACCTCTACGAGGGCCCCGAACCTGGGTAAATCTCGCCCCCTGTCTAGCCGACGATTCCACCAGCGCTCATGGGTTCTCCTAATCGAAACCCGATAGGTTCATCTAAGGGATTTGTAGAGTTAGAGATTCGACAATTGGCGCCGACCGTGGGGACGACGGGCGCTGGATCACCGGCATCTTCGGCTTCATCCACAACCCACTCCCGTTGGAAACCATCGACTACGGCTCAGAACAATCCTATACGGATCGGATCTGTCGTGGTCACACCTCACTCGCCGGAATCGCGCCCGGTATTCGAGGATCTGGAGAAAAGCGTCACCTTGACGTTCGGGAGCCTGAAATTCGTGACCAACAGGGATGGGATCCTCCACTTCTCGGATGAATCAGAAACTGAATCTGGAGCTGTCGACTCGCGCTGTCGAGACATCGTAGTAGTTTTCATAGACGGGGGTGCCATGAGACTACGGTAGAGACGTGGGGTAACGGGATAGCGTAGTAACACAGAACACAGGATTTTACCCAGGTTCGGTACGTCGCGACAGTAACGTGCCTACTCCTGCACTTCTCACTAATTGGGACTAAAGCCCGTAAACAGGGTTACAATGTGAGGGTTTTAGATCTAAACCACTCGGCGAGGATGAGCTTCTCGGCGAGTTGGCGTAAAGCTTCTCTGTTTGTTGGTTCTTTTGTTTATCTCCCGTCCGGCTTTATATAATAGCCGGATTAGGGCTTACAGAATAGGAAACCTAGAAAACTACGATAACTTGTAACTTGGAAAGCAAGGAATCCGTCTTCTCCTCCAAGCCAGATCACATGGCTGTGATCCGGGTTCTTCTAGAATCCGGCTTCTGCGCGTCGATTACTGGGCCGCCTAATGGACCTAAGCCCACTACCACTTAGCCACCCTGGTAATCCGGCACTAGGCCTACCATCTTCTATACCCCTATTTGGTATATCCGACAGTAGCCCCCAAGAAGGATCAAAACTCTGATTCTCCACCGTTCGCAAATATTCTTTGTCCGAGAAATATTGATTCAGCAGTCTTGATTCTTCTTATTCTTTTTGAAAAATGGTGGCATGAAACTCGGAATCCTGAAAATCCGGCTTTTCTCTCACGATCCTTCGCGGAGAAGAAACTTCCTACGTCAGCGCACTCAACCATGCTGACGTAAGCGACGTTTGAGATTTACTCGGAAAAACCCAGAAACACATTTCTGACAGATTCTCGCGGGAAACGAGGAGATAGCCATCATTACTCCGTCGTTTCATTTCCCGGATTTTCCGGCGAGCGACACGCGTCAAACATCCAACGGTCAAAATAGTCGTTGGCGCGCATCTAAACGGTTTTCAGGCTATAAATAGCCGTCCTCGTCCTCAACGAAAACTTTCCACACTCCCCACTGTCCACGCCATGACGCGAACGAGCTCGAGAGCAAAGCACCGTCCCAAGCGCACTTAGCTTCCAAGCACGCCGGAACGCAACGCGCCACCACGAGATGGCCTCCTCGCCGTCCTCGCCGACCCGCGCTGCCATCAACGACATCATCAGTGACTTAGATCCGCCACTGGGATCGCCCAAGCACACCGGCGGCGAGCTGGAGAAGACCGCGGCCTCCGCGGCCGGTGAAGCGAATTCTTCCGCCGCCGCGGACGTTGCGGGATCGAGCTCCGCAGCCTCCCCGCCGTTTGCTCCAGAAACGGCGGAGGAGAAGATCCAGTTTCAAGTCAACGAACATACTGCGACTGAAGAAGTAGAAATTTGTCGGCGACTGGAATCCGAGTAACTCTTCCCTCGTCCTCCTTCGACAAATGTCAAAAGAGGGATTAATAGTTAAAGGCAAATGGCGAAAATCAGATGGTGAGCTCGAGCCCAGACCAAAAGACGGAGAATGTGTCCTCCTTACATCTCACATTACGCGAGGTATGGGTTTACCCCCTTCTGCCTTCTTCGTAGACATCCTTAACTATTACGGCGTCCAACCGCATAACCTCTCTCCAAACTCCATCCTCCATCTAGCTAGCTTCCAAGCCCTTTTTGAGGGATATCTCGGAATAACTCCTAGCCTAGATTTTGGCAATACTGTTTTGAAGTAAAACATAACATCACAGAAGGTATTTCCCCTATCTGTGGAACTATATCTTTCATTCTTCGGAAAAATAGAGAGGATTGGTTCCCGAGAATACAAATGCCGGAACCCACCAAATCCTGGCTGGGTTCTTTCTTTTATCATCAGGACATCCCATTCCCTGGCAAGGAAATCGGGGTTCCTTCATTCGTTAATTCCGCCGCCATTCCTCGAAAGAGTTGGACAGTTGAAGTAGTTGAGACATTGCCGGAAAATTTAATGAAGATAAAGCGCCGTATTGCCAAGCTTACTTCTTCCAATCCTTCCTTAACTGGGAAAGACACTGTTTTATGCTGGTTCGGACGTCGCATTCAGCCCCTTTCATTTCGTTCTCGGCTTCTTTGCGAATACCAACGACCAGAAGATAGCATGAGGGGAACAGATAAAGCCTATACCAAAAAAGACTTTATAAAGCGGCTTCATCAGCTGGTTGCCTCCAGCGCCCAAATCGAAGAAAACCTAGCCATTTATCACGTGGAAAATCAAGTTCCTAAGGTAATTATTCTTTCCTTGTTTCCGAGTTTTCCTCAGATTAACTTGTATCTCCGCCTTTTAACCATGTTGTTAATTCTTTCCTAGTTCAACGAACTCGGAGGAAATGATCTTGCTTCCGATGCCGACCTCAGCGAACTACATGCTAAGTTTTACAACGACCGGAAGCGCAAAAGGCAGGTGACTTTCGAGAAAATGGTAACTGTTGACGGAATTCCTGTCGCCACATCCAGGTATTCGGGTTTTCCTGGCTACCATCCTCCTTTAGTTCTTCGAGGTTTTTAACTCTCGGATATTCTTCTTTCAAGCTTGCCCCAACTCCTTTGAAAACAAAGAAGCTGAAGAAACATAAGACTGCTATCAAAGAAGAATCTTCTCCCGCAGCCATGGGCCCGAGGGGTAGAACGGAAGCACAGACAAGTGAAAATATCCGGACCTCTGCTGGAAACGAACCCGTCTCCAATTTGGACAGTAACATCCGGATAAAAGAAGAACCGTTTGACGATCTTGGATATATTCGTCCGGAGGCTAAAAAAATTCTTCGCTCCTGCCCCTCTAATTCGTCCTTGGCCACAGGGCGATTAGTTGTTCGCAATGATATTATATTTCCCCTCGCCAGGTCTTATAAGATGGCCTTCATCACGTTGGGATTCTTTTTGCTGAATATGCCAAGAATTCAACGAGAACTTTAGCCGACTTGCGAGAAATGAGCCAGGTGACACCTCTAGCCCCCAAGCATTAAGTTGAAAACCTAAATTATTCTT
>JAPCYS010002763.1:0-63154 GCA_028641055.1 Alopecurus myosuroides | reverse complement strand
ATACCGCTCTCCTGTGAAGATCAGTTGTACCAATGCTCCATTTTCCGTAGTCGCACCAGATCCACATAGTACTCTTTTTCCATTCCTGGTGGTAATAAATAGTACGCGCTTTTATTGATTCAAGTCTGAATCCTGTAAGAAATTGGTGATAGTGATTTGAATGTGTATTGGTACAATATGAAGTATCCTCTGTACTACTTTAAAGTATTGGTACAATATAAAGTCTCCATACCACTCTTTTTTTTTCTATTCCATTCAATTCCTTCAATAGGTGTCAAAATGCATTTGAACTTTATTACTCGAAAGCTGTTCGCGCAGGAGGCGATAGCAGAGTAGCTGGATTTCACACTCAAAGTGTTGAGGCCTATTCTTTGATGCAGGGTAGAATACCAAAGTGTGTACCAGTTTGAGAATAAGCATGCGCGGTCTTCAAACCGAAGGGGAGAGCCCCAGTAAGATAAGATTGAATTCATCTCGGAGCTTTGGAATAAGAAGATGGACCAAGCACCCACCAACTTAATTGTGAGACGAGCAGCTAAAGCAGTTACTAGACCCATTATAGAGATCGGAGGAAGAGAGTTCACTTTCGTTCGAAGGTGGTCCGTGAGCTCACTCTGGTTAGAATGAATCCCGACAAACAACATAAGATGGCTGTCAATACTCCTTTTTTTTTTTACTTTGGAGACCCCGATCGGCCGGAGAAGATGTAAAGACATACAGTCCACCTAAACTACAATTTCAACAGCGAGCGATATAGGTACCGTTGTATTTTATCTAAGCACGCTAGTCGAAGGAAGAAGTAGTCGAAGAATAGGTTCCACCAGGCTGTAATAGACGATTTGAGCCGGCCTTTTGGTACCATTTCGAAGGTGATTACTTACGCATTTCAGGAAAGCAATGAAGAGAAGGGCATATATATCCTTGGCCCTGCCGTACGACGAAAGCTGTTCTTTAGAAATCAAGTGAACCATTGGTTTCGCCACAAGGGAGGTACTAGTTATGACTTAGAGAAATAGTGATTGATGCTCAATTAGCTAGGGCTGCTAGTTGACTGTATAGAAAGAATATTGTGCCTCTAACTCACGCCCCTTAGACTCGAAAGTACTAAGGCACTTATTACGGTGAGGCAACGAACCACCATTATTGAAAACCCTTCTATCTAGACTCCCGCCGTGCTTCTAGACTCCCCCCATGCTTCTCGCGAGCAGTGGTTAGTGAGGTACTAGAAACCATATTTTTAGCATTGCCTGAAAGAAAGTAGTATATTAGCGAGTCTCGCAGGTGACCTAGCCGGGTGGGTACGATTAATCTCACAACCATGCTGAATTTGAAAGCATTTCAATCTATCGAAAATAAAGTCAACCGTGGTTGGTATTAACTGGTGGTTTACCTGACTTGTTGTTCAAAACCTTGAGCGAATCAAACCTCTAATGCCTTTTCCATACCTTCTTGGACCTGGCGCCCTCAAGTCGTCCGTCAAGCTAAAATGGGTGGTTGGTGGTGTTTGCACTAGGCTACCCTTCGCGTCAACGAGAAGAATTTCATCGATCAGAAAGGGAGACTATAGATACCGGTTTCGTTTCAAAAGAAAGGAATGGCAGTTGCCATCCGCATCCATCGCGCAATCCAGAATAAGAAAAAAAGAAAGTAAAATAAAATGCAAGGGTAGGGTCAGGCTACTCATCTCTTCTTGATAGCATTACTTCCTTATACAGTTGCAATAAATCTTGTACAAAGTCAGCAGGCTGATCCTGCTTCGACTGCTGAGGTTCTACGGAAGTATGGTGACCATCTGTTGGAAAACAGGAATATGATGATGCCATGTCCCAATATATCCACACCATTGGTCATCTTGAACCTTCATATGTTATACAGAAGTTCCTTGAGGCAAATCAAGCAGGTCTTACTGTCAAAGAATATGGGATAATTATTGTGGAACATAGACCTGCTGAAACAGTTGAAATACTGTCTTTGTACCGATGGTGGAGATCCTATGACAAGAAGAGGTTCAAATAGCATGCACATGCTTATGATACCTTCGCCAATGGACTTTGTAAACAATTTACAGCCCACAATATCTCATGGAATTTCTATAAAATTATGTCAAAGCAGTCAAGGACTCACCTGCTCAAACAAAAATTAATAACAACCTTCTGGAGCTATATATATCATAAGATTTAAGCTATGAAGATGAGTACTTTTCGCCCTATGCTGGCATGAAACTTTCTCTTTTATTGAGCTCAAAAACAGGCAGAGGGAGATCAGAAAAAGTGTAAAATCCAATAGAACAGAGAACGATGGCCCAAACAGAACAGCTTACTTCCTCTATCCGAGTTGGCAATCAATATCAAGATCAGAGCGCGAGAGCAATGAAACAACAAGTCCACCGTCCCTTCACCAGCCAAAGAAAGGAGAAGACTAAGCAGCTCAATAGGGTCTCGAGTACGACTATAGTACCAAAGCTTGGTGCTTCTACCAGTCAAGCAATTACCACGGGTGGATATTCAATAGAAAGCCTACTTGAGTAGGTCAAACAGCGGGGATCTCTCAGTTCCAATGGCTGGATCTCAGAATCGCGTAGATGGGTAGAAGTAATGGGCAAACGCACCTAAGTTAGAGATTTCAACTACTACGGTAGTGATGGGGTGCCTGTTTACCTAAGTAGGCACTAGTTATTTTCTTATGTGTGGACTTCGACCTTACAAAGTATGAGTCCGTGCCTTCCTAAGTTGGTCCTGAATTTCCAATGAAGTTTTTATTTTATCGAGGGACGTAGCAAACTGTTTGGTTGGCTCCGAGCATTCTAAAAATAGAGTCCTGCCTGGACAATGTTGATAACGGGAAATCTCTAACCTCCGTGGTGGGTGTGAAGAAGGGTACAGCTAGAAAGCGAGAGAATATCTTTATGGATATGAGTCTGAGGCAGAAGTCTCTGAATGCAGGCCTGACGAACCTTTTGTACCTGGATCATCACGAGACTCTGTTTCTGTGGTAGATGACTCAATAGGCAGGGCCTAGAACCTCTAAAGAGGGTGTGACCGATCACCAGATCACGATCAAGAAGAGTCAAAGCTGTCTTACTAGCGCGAGCAATCATCCAACTATGGTTTCTCAACCGGTGGGTACATTTCTGTTGCACATTGTGAGTTCATATTTTATTTTATAATAAACAAAAGTTCGAGCAGATGTCCGTTCTAGCAGGTACAAGAACTCCCGTTCGGTAGGCGTCTGCTTTAGCAATGTCTTTGATCCTCGCCTCGATCAACAATTTGAGGAAGACGAGACAGAAGCCTTTGGATGAAACCAATGAATCTTCCGATCCGAAAGACTAAGGGGCTAGGCGCTCACCTACTATCTACACATTTCCTCTTTGGCGTTGGCTCCACCAGTTTTGACTGCGAGTCGCTTTAGTTATCTCAAATCTTTGGCAGGAAGGGGCCAAGCCAAATAGTGCTCTTTAGAAGCGTAATCCGTGCTTGAAACTCCTTCGCTAGGATCCAAAAACCTATGCTTCCGCTCTTCCTCACCAGGCAATGCTTACTCTTCTCGATCAAGATTTTGGAGACTTTGAAGCTCAAGGACACGACAGCGCTTGAAACAAATGCTTTGTTTTGGCACCTTCGTCTTCCTTTCTAACATTAGTAAATTCGAGCTAATGGGACCAGTTTAGAATTGCCTATTAGAGTGGAGAAGTCACATCATCTGAGGTTTGTTGTGGGTTCAATTATGACCCCGGTCTAGAAGACGGAGTGGTTGCACGTGTAAGTACATCATGTTACATATCTATTTTAAGCAAAGCTAAATGCCTAAACAAAACAATTTTATATTAAGCGCGGCATCCTCTCTTCGGGCGAGCCCTATCGATGATTTCATTCTGTACAATGTGAAACCTGAAATACCAACGGTAGTTTCCAAGTGCCATCTCTATTCGACTCCCATGCTTATTCTTGAACGCTTGAAGGGGAAGTCCGGGCTGGGTCAGCTAAAGGCGGAGCCGGGCGGGATATGGTATTAGCTCTCTATGTGCTATTAGCTTAAGCTTATCACTCCAGCTTATTACCCTAGGCAGAGGGGGGTAGGGGAGCATCACTAGAGAGTCTCCGTACCCGGTACAAGATCCTGGCTTATATAAATTCATTCAAGGTTATGGCTGAACTGGTCTCACCGCTTCCTTCCTCAATGCTAGAGGGACCCTTGCTTTCCATTGCCTTTCGAAGGGGACCGACCATATGCATACTTCTTTTTGTACAACTTTGCTCTGTTGGAGCCTTTGCAATAAGAA
The DNA here is from genome assembly GCA_028641055.1 of Alopecurus myosuroides. Classification (NCBI taxonomy): domain Eukaryota; kingdom Viridiplantae; phylum Streptophyta; class Magnoliopsida; order Poales; family Poaceae; genus Alopecurus; species Alopecurus myosuroides. The sequence goes on along the minus strand of JAPCYS010002763.1, from coordinate 58,872 downwards.
AGTGGATTAGGAGAGAGAGCTCGCAGACGATGTTCCCTTCCTTCTATATATCCATATATCTATCGCCCCCGGGCACTCCAGAGCCAGTGTGACATTCTATCCGAAATGCATGCATCTCACATTAGGTAGCCATCCATGACCCCGTGTATGTTTCCCAATTGCTCATCCAAACCATCATTTCTTTCTTCCATCCCGGAACGGAGATCTGACCCAAGGAAGGAATTGCCTTCTTTCTCATGCCAACCAGATGGATGCGGCCCAGAGCTGAGTGAATTCCCTCTGGGTGAGCGCTATGGAGATAGGCCAGGATCAATTAAAATAACCGAGATCGATCGGTATCCATCGCTCAGAGAGCTGCTTTCTCCCCGATATCTGTATCTGCTTTCGGACGGCCAAACAAGCAAGAAGAAGGGCCCTTGTTACTAGAAATATGAAGCGTGCTAGTGCGCACTTCCTATTAACCAATTCACCAATTTGAAGATTGAGAAACAAAGATAATAAATAGTATCTTCTTCTATCTTATCTGCTTTTCGCTTAAAACACTCCTCCTCTTCTCTGTTATCGGTCGCTTCGTTCCCTTTATCCTTAGTATCAGTTTCCTGTTCGTATTAAAACTAGAGTGCAAACTCATCTGCTTGTAAATTCATTGTGTAAAATAACTCACTCGTAAATTCATTGTGCCAGAATTGATCACTGATCAGGTGTGATCAGTCTCATCCGTCTAAGAGACTGATCCGGTGCGATGAGTCTCATCTGTGTAATATTTAGGAATTCCTCTTCCAACTCGTCCCGGAATGGGCGTTATGGCAAAGAACAAGAAGAAAAAGACAGAAGGAATTTGTCCAATAGTAACAAATGGTGCCTCCACAGGTTGACATCCGATCCAACCTAGTAGTAAGCAATCAGCCAAAAGCAACCAAAATATTCCTTGGTGAATCGGTCGAAAACTTGAACTACGCACATACATTTCTTTAAAAAAAGGTAAAGCCAAGAGAGATATAAAAACTGGTGCTATTGCGGCTACACCTCCCGCTTTGTCAGGTATACTGCGAAGAATGGCATGGATCGGTAGGAAATACCATTCCGGCACAATATGAGGCGGGGTGGGCATCGGATTAGCAGGTATATAATTGTCGGGATGCCCCAAAACATTAGGAGCAAAAAAAATCCAAATGGAAAAAAAGATAGCAGAAGCTACCCGACCTACAAGATCCTTTACATAAAAATAAGGGTAAGAAGCAATTTTATCCATCTCAGAATGTACACCCAATGGATTATTTGATCCATATTGATGCAATGCGGCCAGATGAAGAAGACTGGCGCCTACTAAAATAAGGGGGAGTAAATGATGGAGACTAAAAAAACGATTTAAGGTGGCATTGTCCACGGAGAAACCACCCCAAAGCCAAGTCACTATGGTATCTCCTACTACTGGTATGGCGCTAGCTAAGCTTGTAATTACTGTTGCTCCCCAAAAGCTCATCTGACCCCAAGGTGGTACGTATCCTATAAAAGCTGTCACAATCATTAATAGGAATATGACAACTCCGAGACACCGAACAAATTCCCTAGGACTGCTATAACTCGCATAATATAGACCACGAAAAATATGAAGGTGAACCACAATGAGAAACATACTTGCCCCATTAGCATGCATATAACGGAGCAACCAGCCCCCTTCAACATCTCTCATAATGTGTTCTACGCTGTTGAAAGCTAGATCCACATGAGGTGTGATGCATAGCTAAAAAAACGCCAGTCACTATCTGAATGACTAAACAAATACCTGCTAACGAACCGAACCCCCACCAATAACTAAGATTGCTCGGGGTTGGATAATCTATCAAATGCTGGTTAAGTGTGGAGTATATAGGTTGTTTAAGAAGAGAGAATCGTTGGTTCCTTATAGTCATTTCTCTTTTCTATCGTGACAACTCCTCTTCCCCCTTATTTACCCCCTTGCCTTGATGGAAATTGGCTTCGCTGCGCCCTGAATAATAAAAAAGCTGCATGAGAAGATTCATCCCATTTTGGCGAGAGGGAGGCAGCGAATCACCTGGGCTACGGATTTGTCGGTTAGTTGATTCTCGAAATAAGGTCATTTGGAAAAAAAAAACAGCCGCTTTTTCTGCCGGTTTCTTAAGGCTTCAAACGAAGGACTAGTCATTAATAAACCCATGAAATCAAAGTATATTTTTGACCTTTCATGAAGAAGTTTTGCCTGCGTGCAAACTACCTAGCCCTTTTCAAAAGAACGTCGATTTCCATCTCAACAAAGAAAGAACTCAAAATAAATGAAAGCAATATTGCTTGTTGTCCTATTACTCTTTTTGCCCGCCTTGTGGAGCTTTGGAAAGGAGAGAATTTGAATAAAGTAACTCTCGGAAACTCTTATTGGACGAGAGAGAGTCAATATGATATTGGCGTGGGTTCTATCAACGAAACGCAGAAGTTTTTGATTGGTCTTTATCATTCGGAACCCTCTCCGTATTAGTAAGCGGGCCCACACCCAGACTCTGACTTCAATGGTGGGAACAACCTCAGCACTCCGGCGTGAACATCAATCATTCTATGAAAAATATCATGTATGATAGTGGTCGATCCCTCGGGAGTGACATTCGTTACTTTTGATTTTGTTCACGCGGTGATCTTCTCTCTTTCCAAGAGTACTACCCTGTACGTAGTCTATGTCTGGGGAGACAGGTGCGGTAGAGAGGTCCCCCACTTCGATTCCTGTCCCGTTAGCATCTCCGATCCGAGAGTTGGGATGACTCCGTTAGTTTCGGTCGGGAGCCGGACGGTAATGGACCTACAACCCTATGGAATAGCTGCAGAGCTAACCTTTGTTCTATTGGTTTGGTGGTTGCTACCAAGACGATTTCTTTATGCCCATCAAAGAACCTCGAAATGCTAATCCACGAAAAACGATACGAGAAATGCGAAAGAACTCAACTACGGAACGAGGGCGACCCGTGACCTCGGTTTCTTACTCGTGCCATTGAACTCTTTCTTGGCAACTTGGACAACTTATAACGATGTTTGTCCCGCATATCAGACGGAAGATCGGGTTACAAAATTCGAAAGCTTTCGTCTCAATTCATATTTAGCCGCGAGCCGCGCTTCTTTCCGACATCTTACTTTCGTTCTCCGACAACTTATTTCCCCTCATCTTTTAGCAAAAAGCCGCTCCACAGTAGTAAAGTCTTCTCTTTTGTATTGCCGAAGTGACAATAGTCACATTGAACCCTCGAATATGCTCGAAGATCTCGAAATGATCTTCCAGTTCCGGGGAGAATTCGCAAAACTCCGTTTCCATAAAGAATTTGATGGAGTTTTCCCGTATTTCGACCGGAGAATCTAACATAGACATTACTGTCAAGATTATGACAAAAAAATGGTACATTCCATGCCCTCGGAGAACGCTTTGTCGTGCAAAGTCACTGACATATCCAGTGTCTTTTCGGACCCCAAGAATGGATTGGATCGAAACGACTTTCCTGCTTTAAAATAGCTTTGTGTCTGTATGAATCTCTGACCGCACAAAATCTCCATAGCCAATTTGGAAAATGGGATTCTGAAATCAGAGGCAGCTTTTGGTACTAATCTGATTTCAAACAATCCAGGAACTTCCATAACATTGGCGTGATTCAGTTTGAGCAACAGATCCTGACGTAATACATCTTCGTAATGAAAATGGAGTGGAAACATCATGGCTTTTCCTTTTTTTTTTTCTAATGAGCACTGTGAACTATCCGCTTCAAAAAGGATAGTTGATCGAACCGAAACCAACGTCAAGTACGAGTTATTAAGCGCCGAATCCAAAAAAGTGTACTTCCTTTACGCTTGATGTAGGACTTACCTATTAATATGAAGTTCACTCTTCTGCTGACTTGAGTCCAGAAGGGAAGCGACTGATTTCCAATTCTTCTTTGCTAGCGCTTGACTCCTGTGGAATTCCATTAACAAGCTTAAAAGAAAGCCTTTTATTTCGTTTTTGAGATACTAGTTATTTATATGTTCGATATTTCACTCCGTGGGCCGGCTAATTAATGAAAGTAATTCCTGGAGGGGAATCAATCGAAGAGATTGCCTGCCCATGCTACAATTCCTTACTCAAAAGGACTAGAGTGCTAAGCTGCCTTCCCGGCACCACCACTATAATGAATGGCTCAAACAAATAGGAGATGAGAGAGCCCTTGATCCTTTCTAGAATAGAATATAAAGAGAAGCTTGTTCTGCCCATCTATCTAGAGAATGAAAAGGAACTAATGCCACTGATAGGAAATACATAGACCGTACGCCCACTTACCACTCTACCGCTTCAATTCAATGACGGACTTCACCGATACCGATACCAAACCTAGCTTGAGAGAGATCGATCACAGGCATGTGGTGAACCATACCGAGAGAAAGAGCACTGAAATGAACCATATCGAGCACAGGTCTCACTCTACAAGTCAAGTTCGATGAGCTCTTAGCGGACCTGTGCCTACTATCTACTAAGTGTGTGCTAGGGAAAGAAAGCAAGCTGAGCAGTTCTCACTCTGTCCGGTGACCAAGAAAGCTTAAAGAATACCGTAAAGTGATCACTTAAACCTCATACCGATTCGCCACGTGAAAGCGGGGTTAAGGTAAGGCAGGAAAGACTGGCGCCGAAAGATATGTTTTGAAGAGAGAGATCCGCAGGCAAAAATATGGAAGGAAGGACTGACTGAAGGAAGGAACAGACCGTAGCAAAAGCCGAAGAAGATGCGAATGCAGATACGATACCAGCAGACGCGCCCCTGCCTCCCTCGCAGTCAAAACTCTCCTCTCGTCAGCTATAGTAACTGGTCACTCGTCCCTATCCCTAAATTTACATAGACCATCTCCCCTTCCCCCCGTCTCTGTCAACTAGAAAGCTAGTAAGCAAGCGATCGGCAAAAGTGGTCTTGCTTGGATGAAAAAATGTCATAAGGGAGACTCGTTTCACTTGATTCGTTCCGTCGCACCCGCACTATTCCTAAATAGGTTTTCTGTTTCTATTTGGAAAAAAAAAGGGGTCGAACTCATTTCGTATAGAAAGAAAGATGTGTCGGGTTTGGATCGAGTGACACAGGAGGTGCTTCTGCGGGGCACTCTTTTTAATGGGCTTTACCGTCTTTCTTTACCTTCAGAACACAAAGCTTTGCTTGGCGAAATAACTCCTGCCTGGCATCTCATCTACTTAATTTAATGACATTCCATATCTCAGGAAGGAAAAAAAGCGAATTGAATTTCAGTAAAGTCTTTTTTTCTGCTTGATCCTTCTCTCAATCAAAGAAAGGGAATGCAGATGTTCTGTCGCTCTCTCTTCGTATGCCACCAGCCTTCCTATCAAAAAAAGATTCATTCCTGGAACATGGGCCTCTCTCTTGCGGCTAGCGAGATTGACTCACGCGAAAAAGGCTACTAATACTACCACGGTAACACTAATTACGGACGACTAATATTTCTTTGATCTAACATATATATTGCTGAGATTTAAACTCTTATGCGTATGGTTTTTATAGGAAGGACCTATTGATTGAAGCACTTCTTTCAACACGTAGGAGAACATACCTACCTTTACGTGCGCTTTGATAAGTAGGTCGACAAAGAAAGTATTTAAATAAGACATCCACTGGTAAGGACAAACGAAAGGGAGACAAAGTCCTAACTAAATCAACACACAATAACCTCAACCTTCTACCCATTCCATCCATCATATCAGTCGAGTCGAGGAGATTCGTTCTTATCTATAGATAAGGCAAGAGAGAACTTATGACCTCGCGGATGGAGAGGGATTCGAACCCCCGGTATTCCTATCAATACTTCGGTTTTCAAGACCGACTCTTTCAACCGCTCAGACATCCATCCCTGCGCTCGCCCGCCCTATCTATCTGCGCGCTGGCAGGTAGGAACAACTCTATGTGATTCGCTACGCTTGCTTGCGCCCCACCCCGTAAGCTGACTCTATTGCCTAGCGGTTAGCGACACTTTTCCGGTAGTACGAATCGCTACGCTTCGCTTCTTTCTATATGATAATATGCACCGTCGGTTGCTGCGCTCCCTGCGGGTAATAGCAAGAGAGTGAAGAACGAACGATCCTCAAAAAAGTAAGCAGTGAATGAGTCCGACTCGATTTCGTGAGTAAAAGGCGTGGCAAGAGAGCGAGTTCGACTCGCGAACGATCCGCAAGTGAAGGACCGATCCTTTAACGCCAGTACTGTTGCGAGACTGGTACTTGGCGGCTCACGAGCAACATATAGACTAAGGTTGCCCATCACTCCCTCGCTCCTTTTTGAAGGCCCACCGCTCCCCCTTTCTTTAAGTATCTATCCCGGCTTGCATTTTGGGGCGAGTACTACAGTTCCTCCATAATCACACAGAACGCCCAGCTTCGCAGAGCTGCTCTCTCCCCAGTCCACAGCAAGGTGTGGAATCTGGATCTACTGTGTGTTCTGACTCTATTGGATCAAGTCAGTAAGCCTTCTACTACTACTACTTAGGAGATAAAATGCTATATTTCAGAGATTTGACTCTATTACTGTGTGTTTTCAGGGCTGTTCCCGAGCCAGGTTCCCTGGATCCATTCTGACCTAAATGGATGAATGAAGAAGGGGGCGAGCAGATACGACGGCCACACACACTTCTTTTTAGCCGAATAAAGCCGGATCTACTACACGGCTAGGATCAGAGAAAGATTGAGAAAGCAAGATCAAACCTACTCTACTGTCGATTCAAAAGGTAAACAGCCCCCGAAGACTTTATCAATGAATGGATCAAAGAAGGAGGCTCTATCTAAGTCATCGTATATAAGGGAAGAAGCCCGCCCCTAATCGAAGAATGAAGAAGCTAGCCCGGGTAGACTTTAAGAGCTCTTGCTCTGCCTATCCGTCTCGCTCCGTCTTGGAGGTCATAGAAAGATACGAAGGCCTACTCTTTTAATTAAAGCCCTACTCTTAATAATAAATAGTGAAAGCCCCCTTCTCTTACCTACTTTGACTCATATCTTCGGTATACCTCAATACAAGACAAGCACTGGAAAGGATATTCTATTCCATAAAAACCGGGCTATCGCCCTATCTAAGCGGGTTTCCCCTCTCCTCTACGGGAGTCCTCTTTTAGTCTATTTCTGTTCCTGTGTCCGCCCTATTCTCTCTCAATTAAATGAGGGGGAGTACCTTTTCTTTAGCTTCCAACATGAAAGATTGACCCCCTAAAGTGCCAGATATGCAAGTTTGATGAAGGACTACTTACTTAGCTTAGCTAAAGACTCAAAAAAAAGTGGACTTCTGGAACTGACCTAAGAATAGCTCTCTCTCTAATACTCTTGCAAAGAATTGGATAAGTGGCAAAATGCTAAAATGCCTTTCATTTCTCTTATAGGGTCTTTCTTTGTCCTACTTATACTTTCCTCCAGCCTATCGAAACTCGTGTTTTTATTAACCAACAACACATGCACTTTGTTAGAACTAAAGAAAAGGTTATTCAATCCACTAGTGCAACTGAAGTTAAGGAATTATCTATTCTGAACCTCCACAAGAAAGAGCTCATAACCACTGCTTGTGAACAGCTCTCCTCAACTGAAGGCGCACTACTGTTACTATCAGTCTAGTCTCTCGAGGGCACTCTTTCGATCTCGAACAAACTTACTTCTTTTGCCGGAAGAGAGATATTCAGAAAACCCGATTTCCAGTCCTGTCTTAAGAACCCGACTCCAAAGAAAGAAAAAAGAAAAGCGGACTAAAAGAGAACAACAAAAGAGAGATCACTTTCGACGATTGAACAACACTTTTATATCCAGATTGGAACTGGACTTGAACCTTCATATCCAGATTTCACTCCACTTTCACTTTCATATCAGGAACGTCGACTTGCACTTTCAATAGTGAATTATTCACTTTCCGGAATTGGCTCATATTCACGAAAGACGAATAAGACCTTTCACTCCCTATTTCACGTATAATCGAGAGACTCAGAATATCAGTGCCTTGGGTAAATGCCTACCAAAGGGAGAAGATTACCGAACTTTTTTCTGTCCTCTTCGCTTCCTAAAATATTTTGGGAAAAGGCCTAGTCGGCCACCGCTTGCTAACGACGGAAGGCATCGTCAATGAAAGGGTCCTCGCGTGGGACTTAGTTGGAAAGGTAGGTGTTCGGCATGTCCCTTGCTTGCGAACTTATTTAGTAGGGCGGGTAGCTTTGGAGATCCCATTTTGACGTTTACCGTTGTCCCCAGACTTCACTCTTTCAACACTTGTCTACTTTCGAAATAGTAAGGCGGGTCCCTGTCCCTGTCTCCAAGTGTGTGATCCACCGATTCACTGAGTGGGTCTTTCTTACCGCAGTTTTCCCTATCTCTTAAAGCCCTATCAGACTTCCGATCCATCCCTTGTTTGCCGATTGAGGAAAGCCTTATATGGTCTCAAACAAGCACCCAGAGCGTCGGTTTGCAAAATGATGGCCATGGTGAATGAAGCTGGATTCAGACAGAGCTCGTGTGATCATTCTTTGTTTGTTCGTTATACGGCTTATGGTATGGTTATTTTTTTCGATGTTTATAATATTCTAAAAGCTGGCATTGTGAAATGGGAATTTGCTTTCTTTTTTCACACCTTCAGAAACAGTTCTGAATGAAAGATCTTGGTGACTTGAGGTACTTTCTTTATCGGTATTGAGGAATATAATCCCTATTGTGGGTACATAGATCATGATCCAACAGAAGCCCTTGAGTTGATTTGCTCGATTTACCGCCACATACTACTTACTAAACGGACTTTTAGGGGTCGGGTCTCGATCCGAGTTGTTTAGCGAATGACTCAACCAATACATCTCTACTTCGAGGTGTAAATCAATTCCACTCTTTACCCTATCCCTGTCTTAATGAAAGAATCGAATTTTCTACTTTGACCTTGCGAGCACCCACTCCAAACAGGGAGGGCGAACTCTTATCTCCCCGATCTCCAGGACCGCAAAATAGATGGCATTTTCTGTCTTCTTAGCCGACGTAAGACCTTCATCCGGCAGCAAAAAGCTTTCCCTTGGAGCAGCTCAAATGTCTTCTGGGTATGAAGAAGCAGGAGTGCACCACATGGAGGAGAACCCAACTCGCCTTTTTATGCCAAGTCACTGGACCGGCGAAACTGATTCCTCCGAGGTTGAGCTTTCAAAGCGGGGAATAATCTTCATTCCTAAGACAAGGGCCCTCCGCTTTTTGGGGCATGGGGAAAGCTTTTAAGAAGCAGTATGTGACAGGAGATAACCGAGGACAATGAGACTGACTTAGGCCTGCGAACCTACCCCCAAGACTTTCATGTCTAACGGAAAGTGAAAGTGCTGAACGCATTGACTAGCTTTACGTTATTCTCCTTATATGCTAATTGTGTGAGAATTAGCAGCTTATAAGCATGTATGCGATATCTGATCAATCGCTCCTGCCGGTTGTACAGATTCTATCACTGGCTTTAGGTTATTCCTTCTCGGACCTGACGTCTCCATCACTACTAATAAGGAAGGCCACTTTCTTTTGTATCGGGCCTTCTTATCACTTTTTGGCTACCAGGAGCCAGCATTCCTGCATTGTCCCATAGGGCTCTAGGTTTGAGGGCTCCGAACAGAGCTGTTACAGTAGAACCTAGTCCCTTTTCAAAGAATAGATCGAACTGTGTCCCTTGTCATTTTGAGCGTGACTAATGTTTGACTTGTTTAAACCTTACAGGGAGTGCGGGGTAACACCACTGTTTGTAAACCTGTAGGCATGCGTAAGCTGTCCGGTTTGGGGAGGAACTTAGAACCTCAGAAAATCGTGAAGTTCAGTATCCATAATGTAACTGTTTGTGTTGATAGAGGTTGCTATAAGCCCCCATCTCATCTATACTCGGCCATGTCCTTTGGAATTGATTCAGGACCCCCGCCAGCCCCAATTGCTTATCCATTCAGTATTGGGTGCCATACCGTTTGTTTTCTATAATCTGGTATCCGCTATGTACTTTTCTCTAATCTCGGCGGAGTCACCTACTTACCTTTCCAAGTCGTCCTCTTCAGAAACAGATGTAGGCGCTCGTGTGTCCACTAAGCGGTTCTTCTTTGGCTCAATTCCTGTGATTGATTTCCTTGATTGCTAACTTACTGGTATTGGTACGTCTTGCCTATCTGGATACCGTACCTATCTTATATTTACTAATTGGAGGCACCGTAAAAGCCTCCACGTTAATCCTGGTGATTACCAAATTTTAACCATCAGATTAATCAATGATCAGTTTGGAGCCGCTAGATGAAATCCGCGTGTTTTTTCCTCCGCATGGCAGCCTAGCATTGTGCGGCGTGACTCCTCTCTTCTCCTATCCATCCGTGCCTTGCTAGGGCACGTATTCCAGGAGGCTATCCCTACTCATCTGCCGCAAGATGCATGACCAGAAGATGCATGGAGGGTAGGCGCCTCTGTATTCCTGCGCTTAAATGCCTCCTCGCGCGGCACCAGCCAAGATACCCTGACGCCATCCGGAGATTCTCATCCAGAGATCGATCTGGCAAAAATCCCGTTGATTCTTGGGTACGCAACATGTTTTTCCTAATCACATCCGTGAATCGCTGAATATGTTTTTCTTTCCTAAGTAGATCGTGACCTGCTGGAATAGTTTATTTGTCTGGCGTTACCAGCTACTCCATCATGGTACACGATTCAGTGGCATGCATGTCAGGAGCCTAGCGGTCTAGCAAGATTGATTTGCCGATGATATTTTTATTTTTTTGCGCCGGTGCATATCTGCATGACCGCATGCTTGCACTTGGTTTCGTCCCCATGGTGGCTATCCTACTAGAGGGGAGATCGCCATTATGATTTTTTCTACCGAGAATTTCCATCCTAATCGGTCTTCTTACGCCGGTATGTTTTATGGTCTTCTAGACAGGGATGCATCACAAAGTCAAATATATATTTGAGAAATCAAAGTAAAAAAAATAGGTTATTTTTAAAATATTACTATATGGTACCGGGGATGTATCTACTTTTCCTGTATGCACGGACAATTAAGCTATTCTAATTATTGTCCACTTAATATAAAATTTGATAATAGGTGAAGAATCAGCAGCATGCTTTGCATCTTATTTCTCTGGAATATTTGGAAACAAACTATGTATTTTCAGGCATGAGTCCTAAACTTTTAATCTTCTTACAATCCATGTCAAAGTTCGTTATTGCACGAATATACTAGAATGCCTAACAATGTTTAATTTAATACGAGACCCTGTCAAAACTGCATCGATTGATAGGTTTTATCATGGTAAATAGGTAAGATAAGAACAAAAAATAGTCCTCCAATATTGTATTGGGAGAGCTGTAAATTGTTTTTTTTCTTATTTATGAGGTGCTGTAATGGAATTTCTATCTGCAAAAAAAGACATTGTAATATACTCACTCGGGTCCAAATAAGTGTCGCGGTTTTATACTGAAGTTTGGCACTTATTATGAACCGGAGGGAGTGTTAGATTTAAACATATAACAGTTGTACCCACGAGTATCCGTCCATATAGCTGGTCAAATGTTAATACAAAATGTTATAATAAATACCTTGCACATGAAATCATTTTTTAATTATATCTTTTTTGTGAGGGCTACCCTTTGATATCAAGATGTAAATTATTTGAATATATTTGCGGATGAGGAAGTTTCTTGAAACTAGCTAAGTTAATAGTATATGTTTCTTTCTCCAATCATTTTTCATTATGTGCTGATCCAAATTGCTTAATAGTTATGGATTTTTTCAGATTTAATGCATAGATGTTATTTCACCCTGTATGAATAATCAACATATCTGGAGCTATATATTGCAAAGTTATATATAACATGCTCGCTCAATAAAAAATATCTACAAGAAACTAATTACATCGTGAGATTATTATTGGCCCATGCATGTCTCCTATATACGCTATGTACATATTTGTCTGACAAACTAGGAGCTGTATTGCCATATTTCGGTGATGCAGAACTTATAACAACGGTGAATAATAGTGTATGAAGCAATCAGGCACATAAAATAATTTTATAAACATTTTACTGCAAACATACTATTCAGTCCCGACTAATTAAAGGGCTTAACCATTTTTTTATCACAGTACATAACAAGCATAAGATATGCTGCATGTTCTTGGTGTGACCCTAATAATATATTCCAAAGAGCATATTGTATATTTTAATTCTTGGAAATATCCATGTACAATAGATAATTTGAAATCAATTTTTTTTTCTAAAACTTACTAGCCCGTGCTGCTGCACGGGTTAATGACTAGTAGGTATAATAGACGTTAATTTCAAGCGTAGCTTACTGGACATACGGTCAAGAACTTCTTGCAGCCTTCGAAAGAAGACTTTAGACATGACGCCAACACCTACGATAGGAATGCCGAATAGTATATCGTCTGCATAGCGAGCGAAATAGACGTACTTGGTAGAATCCCCATTCTCCTCTTGGGCCATAGCATCGAATTGCAAGTCGAGTTGATGCAGGAATGATTGAATCAAAACAGGCGAGATCGGTGATCCTTGTGGAAGGCCGACTTCACTGTCATTCCCTTTCTTAGAAAGTATCGGTGTCTTGAGAAAGCAATTGATGAGGTCAATGAGAGGAGCGTTATCTGTACCTAAGAGCTTAGACAAATGTTCAAGTAGTAACCGATGGTCTATGCTATCGAAACACTTGACCACGTCCACCTGAACCATATAATCCATAGACGGCCATTGAGTTAATGCACGGAAGAAGGGCCGAGAACCTTGCGGAAGCCCTGCGCAGATGGGGAAATTCGTGGATCTAATGAGTCATTGAGTAGCTCTGCCAACGCGGTTAGTATAAGTCGATCGGCTGCCGCCGGTTGAGTGATAGGCCTACCTAAATGCTCCCGGCCTTTTCTTTGGTCTAAAGGACCTAAATCACTTGCCAAACTGCCTATTCATATGCCCTTTCCTAAACCACTTTGCTAGTTCTATACACCTGCCAGGATGCTTCTATTGCTTGTTACGTATTTGATACTGCTCACTATAATGGAATAGCTTTGTACTCAGTACATGATTGCTTTATAGCACCTGTAGCTTATGCAAACAAATTCCCTCAGAGTGGCAGCTTTTCAATGTCTAGCTAATCCACTGCATCTTATAAATTGTATAGTTATTCAGAACCTCTTCCTTCGAGCTCCTATGGAAGACCTTGGCCGCACGCGCCTTAGGCGATTTCTATTTTCTTTAGTTTAGAATTAGTCTTTAATTTAGGCCGCAGGTTTCTACAAATTAGGTTAGGCCAAGATATTTGAACTTGTGCAAACCAACCAGTTCTCCCATTTTTTCCCTGTGGATCGACACCCGAAGTACTACACGATAGGTCATGCTTTGCCTTTTGCAGATGCTAGTACAGTCTTATTTCAATCAAAAAGTAGAGTCCTATTTTCAAGTACAGACCACCGCTTTCTTTTTCTTTGGACTGAAGACCCGCCTGAGTTGATAGTGCTGACTTCCCACCCGAGACTGACTTGCTTACCTCTGCACCAACAGCTTAAATAGTCGAATTTCTAACACTCCATTCTTCTATAGATAGCCTAGAATCGGAACTAGAATATGTGCCCGACTTACCTATTTCCAAGACAGTTACTCAACTTCCATCGCCGCTTGTACTTCTTTTCCCAAGCCATCCGTTGGTGGAGACAGCATTGGGTGCTTTAGCCTGGCAGACAGACTTACATGAGTTTACCTCTGCCTTTCCATAGAAAAAAATTCTTACTTCAATGAGTGAGTAGCGCTTAGTTGAACTAGATTTTGAACACATACTTGTTTACCTCCTTCTTGACCTGGACCTGTCAGTTACTATAACGAAGGAAATCTTCAATGAGTAGAGCTAAAGGAAATACATATTTACAAGTAGTAATTCAACAATTAGAACGTTTGGCAAGACTGCTTTGCCTGGATGGGATGTGCGAGACTGGAGTAGAGTTACAGGACGGGTCTCCGAGTTTCACTACTATTGCTGGATTCTAGTTTCGAGATTTATCCGAAGGGATCTATTCCGGGGAATGACTTGTGCCCTAAAGGATGGATCAAGCATTATTGAAGGAATAGCTCGCTTCCCCCCGGGGGAGAGTATAGATGAATGCCTTAAGCAAGGGCGTCTAAGCGTGCATGTACACTGTTTTTCATGCCACAACACATCGGTGAAACCGGAGAGAGCTGAAGAGAAGGGAAACCCCAGAGGCATTGACCATTTGGTACAGCCGCTAATTCGGCATTTGGTACTGTCACCATTTCTCGAAAGGTAAAAAACATACTTAACAATTCGATTGGCAGGACCAAGGGATAGATCGATTGCAATATCAGTATCATACAAATAGAAATAGACATGAGTACATGAATAAGGAAACGCAAAAGACACAGAGTAGGCTAGTCAGAAGCGTCAATGCAGACGCCAATGGGTAATCAGATCCATTCCACTCCACTTCTTCAGATAGCAGTCGATCCTGGATCGTCCTCGCTTCCAAACTCCGGAAATGAATGAAACTCCTTCCCCGGTCCATTGCTCGGTGTGATACAAATACTTCTTTGAAGTTGTAGGATGCGGGTCATCGATCTTCCTATCGGTCCAGAGGTTATGCGCCACGCCAGCTTGGGAAAGAAAAAGTCTATATCTTCTGTCCTCTCTATTACTCGCTCCAGGTATTACACTCGTTGGGCTCAAGGTAGCATTACTAGGTAGGCTATTCTAAGAGGAATTTACTGTAAAATAGATATCTCTTTGCTCTTCAGCCAGTAAGTCTGAAAGCAAGTCAGTTGTAGGCCAGACCTGTCATCAGTAGTTCTACTTTTGTAGATTGAAGCTTTTATAAGGCAGGAATGAGAGCTGCAAAGGAGATAAAGCTGCGATTGCTCTTGCTCGACTCTTCATGGCACGGTTGGCCGGGAATGAAAACAAAAGGAGTAAGAAGAAACTGGCTAAGATTCAATTGACCTATATAGCAACCAGTTCAACTGGAGGAAGTAGCTTATGGGCTTAAGGCTGCTAGGGACTCTGGGGCGAGAAGAAGCTTTTCCCGCATTCCTGTTGATGCAGAGATCAGACCCATCTCCTTACTAGAATCCGATGTGATAGAAGGAGCAGCTCTAGCTTAAGCCTAAGTTGATCCTTACTTACAGTAAAAGATGTCTACAACACAATAAGGTAGGCGAAGCCACTAGTTTACTTGCTTGAAAAAGGCAACCTTAGCTGATTCACATTACCTCTTGTTATTTCAATCCTTCCATGTCCAATCCACCCATCAAAGCAGCTACAATGAGTAAGGAAGTTAGCAACACCACTTAACTCATGCTTCTGTTCGACTAGTTGTTCCCGTAACTCTTATTTCCAAAATTCCCTCTTTATCTGATCCTTGAAATCAATTCCCTTCATTCCTGTCAATTCTTGACCATCTGATAGTTCGTAACAGCTGGGGAGAACAGTTCATTCATTGGTTAGCCTTCCATTCAGGTCGCTTAGTTAGGTATTTGAATCAGCTGGAACGATGTCTCGGAACTCTTCAAGGAGAGGTTTCAGCTCTGCGGGGACTTCGAGGTCTCCGTTTTGAGGGGCGGTCTCTTTTCTTTTACCAATAAGGCAAAGACTACCCGAAACTATTCTAAGGCTTCGTGAAGTTAGGTCTTTTTAAGGAAAAGGCTATTCTCCGCAAGAACCTATTTGGATGTGTCTCCTATTTTCAACGGACCAAGGATCACCTTAACTCTTTATAGAGTTGGATCATGTGCTGGCGCCCTTTTCCGAGGACGCAACAGGTACTCTGCATGGAGGTAACGTGGATAAGTGCAGCGTGCAGATGATGCCGCCCCGAGGGGGTCACCGAGATGTACCAACACGTGGGATGGATTGTACTGCCCTATCCAAGTGCCATTTCTATGTCAATAAATCCCTTCAATAGGTCTCCTTTCCTCGTGCCTACCTGAGTCGAATGACTAATAACTAGTCTTCCTTAGGATAAGAGTAGTTCAGTTGTGGATAAACGCCAAGCATCTCACTCATGAGTTTTGAGAAGAAGATGAGTTCTGTAACAGCCCAAGTATGAAAACCATCCCCTTAGAATGTTTGTTGCATGTTTATTTAAGTATTGCATCATGTCATCATATTGTTTCCATGTTGTTTGCTTTTGTTTCTAAATTGTTGCATTTGTTTTCCACTGTTTTCACAACTCAAATTCAAACCTTACTCAAACAATGTTTTCATACTTGTTCTGTTACAACTTTTGGAATAAAAATAACAAGTGAAAACAACCAGATTGTTCCATTTTATTCCATGTTAATAACTCCTTAATTTGTTGGTTTTAATCAAACAATTAATTCAATCAATTACTTTCAAATTCAAATCAAATTTTCAAAACATCAATCCACTTGAGTTTATAACAAAACCCCAAAACAATCAACTAATTTAATCACTTTAATCAATAGGGTTCCCCTATTAAAATCCTTGTTTTCAATATTAATCTATTAGTTTCTAAATTGCTCAATTCAAACCAAAACATTCAAAACAGAACCCAATTTGAAATTATAAAAAAATAATAACCAAAACATTATTTACTCTTTGTTTCCAATTAATCATAGGGGTCACCCTATTTAAAAGTGTGGTTTTGTTAATGTTCAACTAATAAAGAAACTCATTCAATTTGGCTTATTTTCAAACAGCACCACAAATTCAAATATTTTGGAAATTCAAACTTGTTAATTGTTTGTAATCAACACCAGGAGCACACCCTATTTTTTATATGAATTTTTCCTAAACCTAAAGGCCTTCTTTTCTTCCAATTTTGTTTGCTACAAAAAAAATATAATAATAAAAGAAACAAAAATAACAAAAGAGAGAAAGAGGCAGCAGCTAAACCTACCTAGGCCCAAGCCCACTTCTTATTTCCTTGGCCCAGTACTCCTGTCGCTGTCTTCCTCCTGTGGCAGACGTCATCCCTGTACGACATGGCTCACCACCACACGATCAGACTCTCCCCTCCTCGATGCAGCTCCGTACCAAGCCCCTCTCCCTATAACTAACCTACTCCCTCTGCCCTAGACTCGAACCCTAGACCCTAGCTACCCATCGCCACCGTCTCACCTCTCCCCCCCCCCCAAGCTCTCTGTTTTCCTCTGAACCTGCAAACCCACCGCCACTGCCTCCCTCATCGCCGTCACACCTCCACCTCGAGGGGCTCCTCTCCCCGGGAATGGAAGCGCGGCGCCATCCCGGTCCTCCCCGTCTCATCGCCTCTCGCTGGGAGCTGTTGTGGAGGCCGCGCCGTCAACGACAATTTCCGGCCGTGGCTGCGCTCGGCAGCGGCCTCTCCTGCGTCGACCAACAGAACAACGTCGACCAACAGAACAAGGTGAGCGGGCCGCCTCCCTCCTACCCTCCTTCCATCTCCACGATCATCACACCACGCACGCCCAGCACCGCACGCGCACGGTGGCCGTCCGCCGGCGAGTCGTACCGCCGTTGTACTGCCTCTGAACCATCCGTTTCAGTCGACAGTCGTTTGCCTGACGAAGTTCAGACCAACTGAACTTTGGTTCAGTTACGCCGCAGCTATCCCTTAAAACATTAGCCTGTTCCCTTCTGTCAACAATCCCTTCCACAGCATAGTGGTAGCATCTGCCCGCGCGCGAGGCCAGGTTGCGGGTTCGAGCCCCCGCTGCGCCCCCTTTTTCCTTTGGGTTTTCTTCCCTGCACCAGTGGCCCACCCGTCAGCCGCGGTGGTTGCCACGCGCGCGCCACGCTGGCCCCTCTGGCCCACGCGGCAGGGGCAGTGGGTAGAGAGCTGCTCGGTAGCAAATGTTTCAGTGCAAATTTCTAAAATTCCAAATTTCTTTTTAAATAGCAGAATAAACAATAAACTTTAAAAATCAATAACTTTTAATCTATAAATCTAACAAATAAAAGTTATATATGTTTTCTGTTCAAAATTTCCTAATCTTTCCAAATAATCAATTTGTGTTCTGTTTTGAGTTTTCAAAATACATTTAAAATTCAAATTTGAATAATTCAAATGCAATTTGCAATAATTCATAAATAATTCATACTATTTCCAAATAAGTCAAATAAAATATGTTTTTCATACCATTTCAACTCACCTTTTCAAATATAATTTTTGTTTCCTGGTTTGAATAATTAAAATTGCCTAAACAATTTAAATCTTGTTTAATTCAATTAAAACTTGTTTAATATTGTTTAATTCATAATAAATTCATCCTAATTCCAATTTCAAAATGTGAAACATGTAATCCAACTAAAATTTGATGTTATTTTCAAATATAAACTTTGTTATTTGTTTTGCACACTTTAAATTGATGAAAACAACAAATGCTTGTGTGACACCTTTAAGGAACCAAAATTTCCTAACTTAATAAATGAATTTCCAAACTTGTTAAACCTTATTTCAATTTGATTCTATTGTTGTTATTTTGCTGTTTTCCTCATCCATGCATCATGCTAATTCACTTACACAATTTGATTAGTTGTAAAACAATTAATTCAACCATAATTCATGGGCTTTGCATATGCAATCCAATTGCATGTGGGTCCATTTAATCATGTTGTTATCTTGTCAACTAGTTTATTCTGTTGCATCAATTAACTGGTCATGCATCATCCCATGTTTGTGCACTATGCCATGATATTGATTGTTTATCTTTCTGCATTGTTTGTTTGCTTCTTCTCGGATAAACGACGACGTTGAGACCGACGATACTTACGACACCCCTTCTAAGGAGTTAGCTCAGTACCAGGCTACTGGGTTTTGCAGGCAAGTTATCACTCACATGAACCATCGTGTTCCTTTCAACATTGATTACCGATACTTTCCGTTGTTCTTTTCTGCTAGCCTTAGTAGTTGTTTCTGTTACGAACCTATCACATGAATCCTTTAACCCTGATACTGCCTCACCCCCATACCCATAACCTTTTGTTTGAGCCCGTGTCTTACTAGCATGCTTAGGTTGTTTTGCTCGAGTCTGTTACCCGTTACTTTCAGTTACTATATTGTTATTATGTTCTGGGGGCTCGATGTTTAATCAATCAATCATGCTAATGTTACTATTAATAATAAATTTGATGATAAGGCACCGGCAGGAGGCCCATGAGAGGTTTTGAAGCCTGCTAGTGTCGACCCTAATAGGAAAAGGGTCTTGTCTACTGATCCATGATGAGCGCACTACCCGCATTTGGGAAGCGAGTATGGGCGCCCCCCTCAACTTGACCTGATTCGCATCTCGTCCAAATCGCCTCATTTAGTTCGTGTTTTCCATTTGCCGCATGCATGTTTTTGCGAGCCCAGGCCAGGGTGGAACTTTTGTAGTCGGCATATAGGGGGACACGGTCTTAGAGTGCTATGAGGGTCCCTTTTCTTTGGGGCTTGATTAGCCGTGCGCCCAAGGTTCTTTGGGCTTGATGCGAAGAATGGTTGGTTGTGTTGAGTGCCCCGCTTGGTGGGAGGCATCCCATCTGGCGGGATATTCATGAGTGTACGGCCAAATTGGTGCAACCCTGCAGGGATAATCTTCTCGAGAAGTCGTGTTTTCCGCGGTTATGGATTACTTGGTGAAAGTACTGGCTAACAAGTACTCAGGACAACTTAAACCTAATGATTAACAACTTTACACCCAATGATTAATAACTTGACTAGTAATAGGCTTATTCACACAATAATTTGAACCATCATTATTACAAATGTGTGAGTTATCCTCGGATTGCTTCTTTGGATAAGGGGCGAGATCCAGGATGGGTTTGTTTGAAGTTATCTTTCAGTTGGTTACAATCCTCGATCTTATCTCCTTTCTGTTAGCCGGCAGTGGTAGTATGTTTCTGTAGTAGTAGAGCAGCCAGTTGCAGCATCCTTTATATCCCCTTCCTTCCGTTGACCCAAAGCATCTGTGCGTGGTGTTGACGGGTTATACTTTGGTGAACTGTGAGTCTTGCTTGCCAGTACGTTTATGTACTGACCCCTTTGGGGCTGTGGTTTCCGCAGACCTACGTTTCCGAAGATCTACATGGTGGCTACTACGTGGAGTATGACGAGACTGCTGACGAGTAGATAGCGGACCCGGGCAGGATCCGAGACTTCGTGGATGGGCTCCGTCTTTTCGTTTCCGGCCTCTTAGGCCTATTTGATTCTTGTCTGTACTCAGACCTGTTGAATGCTTCCGCTGTGATGTAATGATGAATTGTTGGGGCATGTGCCCTCTGAATGATTGTATTTGCTATCTCTGCTCTACTAAAGAATTTGCAAGTTCAATCTTTGTGTCGTAGAGATCTGTTGTGATATCAGTTGTTCAACGCCGTTGACGTACCATGTGTGTATGGTTTGAAGTACGTCGACGGAAGTGCCTTTGATCCCTAGTGGATAGTTTACATCGACGATGGAATAGCAGGGCTTGTTTGTCGCGCATAAAGGCCTACCAGGAAGCTGGACGTGGGAGCAGTTATGCCCCATAATCCAAGCATCTGCTATCCAGTTCGTACGGTGAGTATCCCCTAGAAATCAGGTGCGACAAATGGTATCAGAGCCTGTCTGCCTGTAGGATCCCTTTTACTGGTCGCAGTTGAGTCTAGAAACTATTTTGTAGCTATATAGGAAAAATGAAACGTGAGAGTAGGAACTCTGTTCTTTTTCTTCTTTCCCCACCCACCCTCCCTTTTCTGGTAAGGAAGTGCAACGTTGATTTCTCCCTTCTCATCTAAACTTTCAAGTTAGGATTTCACGTATTCTGGTTTCTCTAGGATGGTTATATCTACTAGTCCATAGGAATGGAGGTGGTTGTGACATGATTTATCATGTTGCCTACTCACGATTGAGAACGGAGGCGTGTAAGCCCCGGAAGCAGATCCTCTATTCCTAAAGCAGTAGATATTGATCCTTTAGAAGCCCGGATGGGTTTTCCGTAGTACCTCAGGAGTTTTGTTCTCGTTTTCCCCGATGTTGATACCCTGTTCTTCTCAACATCCTTTTCGTCCGTTCAAACCTTGTTGTTGTTTTCCAATTCAATTCTTCTACCGGCGTCTAATCAAAACTTCCTCGTAAACTCTTATCCAGTTAAAGTGTTATTTGATACCGGAGCATCACATTCCTTTGTGTCAACAATCTTTTCCACAACACACAACCCAATTCTGGTTCCACTAAGCAATCAAAACTCTGTTCACTCCCCGGGATCTCAAATGTTGACTTCCAAGATAAGTAAGAACAATCCAATTCTAATGAGAGGCCACATATTCCTCGTTACTCTCATGTTGATGATTCTGACATTGATGTTATTCTTGGTGTTGCATTGATGTCAATAACTCTGTTCCACCTTTATTACAGATAGTTTATTCTCCAAATGCATCAAATTCTATCTAGCTATACACCAACCATACAAAACCTATACCTCTCCCTTTACTTGAAATGTTCCGGTGGTTTCCAAATTCCCTGACGTCTATCCAAGGTGCACGATGTGTTTCACGTGTCACAACTCAAGAAGATCTTCCCAAGAAGTTTCCGGGCCTTTTCTTTTCTCCGTAGGAATCTCGGGGCGCGATTCCTTCAAGGGGGGGCGTTTTGTAACAGCCCAAGTATGAAAACCATCCCCTTAGAATGTTTGTTGCATGTTTATTTAAGTATTGCATCATGTCATCATATTGTTTCCATGTTGTTTGCTTTTGTTTCTAAATTGTTGCATTTGTTTTCCACTGTTTTCACAACTCAAATTCAAACCTTACTCAAACAATGTTTTCATACTTGTTCTGTTACAACTTTTGGAATAAAAATAACAAGTGAAAACAACCAAATTGTTCCATTTTATTCCATGTTAATAACTCCTTAATTTGTTGGTTTTAATCAAACAATTAATTCAATCAATTACTTTCAAATTCAAATCAAATTTTCAAAACATCAATCCACTTGAGTTTATAACAAAACCCCAAAACAATCAACTAATTTAATCACTTTAATCAATAGGGTTCCCCTATTAAAATCCTTGTTTTCAATATTAATCTATTAGTTTCTAAATTGCTCAATTCAAACCAAAACATTCAAAACAGAACCCAATTTGAAATTATAAAAAAATAATAACCAAAACATTATTTACTCTTTGTTTCCAATTAATCATAGGGGTCACCCTATTTAAAAGTGTGGTTTTGTTAATGTTCAACTAATAAAGAAACTCATTCAATTTGGCTTATTTTCAAACAGCACCACAAATTCAAATATTTTGGAAATTCAAACTTGTTAATTGTTTGTAATCAACACCAGGAGCACACCCTATTTTTTATATGAATTTTTCCTAAACCTAAAGGCCTTCTTTTCTTCCAATTTTGTTTGCTACAAAAAAAAAAAAAAAAAAAAAAAGAGAAAGAGGCAGCAGCTAAACCTACCTAGGCCCAAGCCCACTTCTTATTTCCTTGGCCCAGTACTCCTGTCGCTGTCTTCCTCCTCTGGCAGACGTCATCCCTGTACGACATGGCTCACCACCACACGATCAGACTCTCCCCTCCTCGATGCAGCTCCGTACCAAGCCCCTCTCCCTATAACTAACCTACTCCCTCTGCCCTAGACTCGAACCCTAGACCCTAGCTACCCATCGCCGCCGTCTCACCTCTCTCCCCCCCCAAGCTCTCTGTTTTCCTCTGAACCTGCAAACCCACCGCCACTGCCTCCCTCATCGCCGGTCACACCTCCACCTCGAGGGGCTCCTCTCCCCGGGAATGGAAGCGCGGCGCCATCCCGGTCCTCCCCGTCTCATCGCCTCTCGCTGGGAGCTGTTGTGGAGGCCGCGCCGTCAACGACAATTTCCGGCCGTGGCTGCGCTCGGCAGCAGCCTCTCCTGCGTCGACCAACAGAACAACGTCGACCAACAGAACAAGGTGAGCGGGCCGCCTCCCTCCTACCCTCCTTCCATCTCCACGATCATCACACCACGCACGCCCAGCACCGCACGCGCACGGTGGTCGTCCGCCGGCGAGTCGTACCGCCGTTGTACTGCCTCTGAACCATCCGTTTCAGTCGACAGTCGTTTGCCTGACGAAGTTCAGACCAACTGAACTTTGGTTCAGTTACGCCGCAGCTATCCCTTAAAACATTAGCCTGTTCCCTTCTGTCAACAATCCCTTCCACAGCGTAGTGGTAGCATCTGCCCGCGCGCGAGGCCAGGTTGCGGGTTCGAGCCCCCGCTGCGCCCCCTTTTTCCTTTGGGTTTTCTTCCCTGCACCAGTGGCCCACCCGTCAGCCGCGGTGGTTGCCACGCGCGCGCCACGCTGGCCCCTCTGGCCCACGCGGCAGGGGCAGTGGGTAGAGAGCTGCTCGGTAGCAAATGTTTCAGTGCAAATTTCTAAAATTCCAAATTTCTTTTTAAATAGCAGAATAAACAATAAACTTTAAAAATCAATAACTTTTAATCTATAAATCTAACAAATAAAAGTTATATGTTTTCTGTTCAAAATTTCCTAATCTTCCAAATAATCAATTTGTGTTCTGTTTTGAGTTTTCAAAATACATTTAAAATTCAAATTTGAATAATTCAAATGCAATTTGCAATAATTCATAAATAATTCATACTATTTCCAAATAAGTCAAATAAAATATGTTTTTCATACCATTTCAACTCACCTTTTCAAATATAATTTTTGTTTCCTGGTTTGAATAATTAAAATTGCCTAAACCATTTAAATCTTGTTTAATTCAATTAAAACTTGTTTAATATTGTTTAATTCATAATAAATTCATCCTAATTCCAATTTCAAAATGTGAAACATGTAATCCTAAAAATTTGATGTTCTTTTCAAATATAACTTTGTTATTTGTTTTGCACACTTTAAATTGATGAAAACAACAAATGCTTGTGTGACACCTTTAAGGAACCAAAATTTCCTAACTTAATAAATGAATTTCCAAACTTGTTAAACCTTATTTCAATTTGATTCTATGTTGTTATTTTGCTGTTTTCCTCATCCATGCATCATGCTAATTCACTTACACAATTTGATTAGTTGTAAAACAATTAATTCAACCATAATTCATGGGCTTTGCATATGCAATCCAATTGCATGTGGGTCCATTTAATCATGTTGTTATCTTGTCAACTATTTATTCTGTTGCATCAATTAACTGGTCATGCATCATCCCATGTTTGTGCACTATGCCATGATATTGATTGTTTATCTTTCTGCATTGTTTGTTTGCTTCTTCTCGGATAAACGACGACGTTGAGACCGACGATACTTACGACACCCCTTCTAAGGAGTTAGCTCAGTACCAGGCTACTGGGTTTTGCAGGCAAGTTATCACTCACATGAACCATCGTGTTCCTTTCAACATTGATTACCGATACTTTCCGTTGTTCTTTTCTGCTAGCCTTAGTAGTAGTTGTTTCTGTTACGAACCTATCACATGAATCCTTTAAACCCTGATACTGCCTCACCCCCATACCCATAACCTTTTGTTTGAGCCCGTGTCTTACTAGCATGCTTAGTTTTTGCTCGAGTCTGTTACCCGTTACTTTCAGTTACTATATTTATTATGTTCTGGGGGCTCGATGTTTAATCAATCAATCATGCTAATGTTACTATTAATAATAATTTGATGATAAGGCACCGGCAGGAGGCCCATGAGAGGTTTTGAAGCCTGCTAGTGTCGACCCTAATAGGAAAAGGGTCTTGTCTACTGATCCATGATGAGCGCACTACCCGCATTTGGGAAGCGAGTATGGGCGCCCCCCTCAACTTGACCTGATTCGCATCTCGTCCAAATCGCCTCATTTAGTTTCGTGTTTTCCATTTGCCGCATGCATGTTTTTGCGAGCCCAGGCCAGGGTGGAACTTTGTAGTCGGCATATAGGGGGACACGGTCTTAGAGTGCTATGAGGGTCCCTTTTCTTCGGGGCTTGATTAGCCGTGCGCCCAAGGTTCTTTGGGCTTGATGCGAAGAATGGTTGGTTGTGTTGAGTGCCCCGCTTGTGGGAGGCATCCCATCTGGCGGGATATTCATGAGTGTACGGCCAAATTGGTGCAACCCTGCAGGGATAATCTTCTCGAGAAGCCGTGTTTTCCGCGGTTATGGATTACTTGGTGAAAGTACTGGCTAACAAGTACTCAGGACAACTTAAACCTAATGATTAACAACTTTACACCCAATGATTAATAACTTGACTAGTAATAGGCTTATTCACACAATAATTTGAACCATCATTATTACAACTGTGTGAGTTATCCTCGGATTGCTTCTTTGGATAAGGGGCGAGATCCAGGATGGGTTTGTTTGAAGTTATCTTTCAGTTGGTTACAATCCTCGATCTTATCTCCTTTCTGTTAGCCGGCAGTGGTAGTATGTTTCTGTAGTTGTGTAGAGCAGCCAGTTGCAGCATCCTTTATATCCCCTTCCTTCCGTTGACCCAAAGCATCTGTGCGTGGTGTTGACGGGTTATACTTTGGTGAACTGTGAGTCTTGCTTGCCAGTACGTTTATGTACTGACCCCTTTGGGGCTGTGGTTTCCGCAGACCTACGTTTCCGAAGATCTACATGGTGGCTACTACGTGGAGTATGACGAGACTGCTGACGAGTAGATAGCGGACCCGGGCAGGATCCGAGACTTCGTGGATGGGCTCCGTCTTTTCATTTCCGGCCTCTTAGGCCTATTTGATTCTTGTCTGTACTCAGACCTGTTGAATGCTTCCGCTGTGATGTAATGATGAATTGTTGGGGCATGTGCCCTCTGAATGATTGTATTTGCTATCTCTGCTCTAATGAGAGCCATTTGCAAGTTATTTCAATCTTTTGTGTCGTAGAGATCTGTTGTGATATCAGTTGTTCAAAGCCGTTGACGTACCATGTGTGTATGG
Organism: Alopecurus myosuroides; assembly: GCA_028641055.1. Classification (NCBI taxonomy): domain Eukaryota; kingdom Viridiplantae; phylum Streptophyta; class Magnoliopsida; order Poales; family Poaceae; genus Alopecurus; species Alopecurus myosuroides. The sequence goes on along the minus strand of JAPCYS010002763.1, from coordinate 33,001 downwards.
TTTGAAGTACGTCGACGGAAGTGCCTTTGATCCCTAGTGGATAGTTTACATCGACGATGGAATAGCAGGGCTTGTGTTGTCGCGCATAAGCGCAGGCCTACCAGGAAGCTGGGACGTGGGAGCAGTTATGCCCCATAATCCAAGCATCTGCTATCCAGTTCGTACGGTGAGTATCCCCTAGAAATCAGGGTGCGACAAGTTCTTGAAGATATTCATTCCTACTGGGATTACGATCTTTATGTCAAGCACAGTGGCACAGATGTTGGAGCAGGAGAAGTTCCAGCCATTGATGAACCAACTGACCCTGAACTACCAAACCTTTTCTCATTCGTAATACCGGTACTCAAGAGCTGTGCATACGTTTTTCTAAGCGGATTTCAGAGAAAATCAACCAATGATCCACCTGCTTCAATTAGAGGATTTTCTCAAGTGCGCAGTGATAGGGAGGGGAAGTAATGCAATGGTGCTCGGGATCGGTTCTTTAAGCACTGGATACTTATATATTATATAAAGCAATTCCAAACATTCTCAATCCATCTTCGCATCTTGCTCGCACAAGCCTGTTTAGTGCTGGATCTTCACTCTAAAGTAACTTTCCCACATGGCATGGCGAGCATAAATTTTTTATTCTATATCGTAAAAACGAACTCCCATTTCACTAGCGGAATGAATAAAGGCATGGTTCCGAAGCGTCAGGACTATAGTCATCTTATGCAAAATTAGTCATTGTCTCATCATAGCAAAATATGAGACAGACTATATTCTATTTCTATCAGGGAGGCGTGCTGTTACATTGAGCTAATCATATTTGTGATGGCTGGTCTTTCATGCATTCAGCCCTCATGCAGAACATCTTTACTTACGACACTTCATCCCAATTTTTATAAGCCTTTCTAATATGTTTTTTTACCAACGAATAATAAGCTCTCACCATCCATCAATTTTGTATGCCACCATACCATTCTACGCGCATGTCGCAGGCCAGGACGTTTTGTATATCTTTCCCTCGCTCTCATAGCCCCACCACCCACAGGTGTTGCAGAAACTTCAACTATTACCCTGAATTGTACCTGTCGAGTGATCACCAAGGTTTCAGGTATTATGCTGCCTGACCACATTGAAATCTATGTATAGCTGCAGAAACTGTAGTCAAAGTGAAAACTTGTCAAAAACAGGACACATGACCATGAAGCAGTATGAACTACACTGGGCCAATGAAAAATTAGTAATAAATTATGTCAAAATATCTCAATAAGGATAACCGAGGCAAAATAAAAAATATGAGACAAAACATGGCTATAGATTATTTCAGTTCTGCAAACTACTGATCCAACGACAAAACTAATTCATTCACATAAACAAAAAATTGTAACATGGGCATACTATTTTTACTATACTTAATGATAATTGTGGCACATATATGTCAACAAAATATTAATTTCATGATTGCATTAATACTCTTCAGCAAACAATACATGACCTTCCAAACTATCCTTCAGAACAGTAGATCTTTGCTCCAATTGTCCAACTATATTTCCAAATATGTGCAAGCTCGAGTTGAATGAGCAACATCAGATGCATTTCCATTGGTATCAACATCAGATGCATTTCCATTGGTATCAACACTTGGTATCAACATCAGATATGAGTATGCTTATCTGCTTGATAAGTAACTATTCCTCCTCCAGGCCTCCTAAGAGAAACTGTCTTCTCCTCACAATCAATCAAAGCTCCATTCTCCGTCATCCAGTCCATTCCAAGAACAACATCAATGTTCTTCAAAGGAATAACAAATGGGTCCACGTAATATGTGCAACCACAGATCATGATTACTTGATCTGGCCTTGCACGCGTAACTAAGAGCGTACCTCCCGCCGTCATAACGGTAAGAGGACATTCTAAAAGCGAACACCTTACCCCATACTTATCAACAAAATAACTGGAGATGAATGATGTGGTGGCACCGGTATCAAATAAAACATTGCCATATTGTGTAAGAGGACTGAGCGTACCTAGTACGGTGGTGTCCGAGTTGTCAGCCTCCTCCAGAGATGTGAAGTTTAGTTTCCCGAAAGGTCTTGCTCGTTTGCCGTTACTGTTCTTCCCGCTGCCGCCACTTCCGGCTGAGAATCCGCTTGCTCCTCCGGGACTTGCTCCACCTCTGTTGAAACCTCCTCCGGTTGTCTTGTTGGGACAATCTGGCTTGATATGTCCCTCCTTTCCACATCCAAAACAAACAATCCTAGGCTTCTTGCATTCACTCTTGAAATGCCCCGGAAGCCCACAACCATGACAGATTATCGGATTCCTTGGGTTGAATGGTCCACGATTGATCGGGGCTCCTCCCGACTTTATTCTTGGCTTGAAACTCAAGTTTGTAGTAGGTCTACTGGGTTGAAACTTTTTGGGCTCAAACTTGGCCTTCTTTTGTCGGTTCTGCTGAACCAACTTGTAATCATTTTCCCAGGTAACTGCAGAGTTCATCAACTCCTGAAAGTTAGCTGGTTTGGATGTCCTTAATTGCATAGCCGCATAGGGATCCATCCCTCTCAAGAACCTCTTGATTCTCTTCTTGTCAGTATCAGCTTCATCAGCAGCATATCGGGAAAGTCCGCTGAACTCATTAACATACCATATCATATGGTGTGTCCCCTGCTGAAGGTCCTCGAATTGCCTCCTCATAAGCTCCATGACACTGCCAGGGACATGATACTCCCTGAATTTTTCCTTGAATTCATTCCACGTGAATTCCTTTTCCGGCGGCTTCATAATAATCTAGTTATCCCACCATGCTGCTGCGGGACCATTTAGAAGATGTGTAGCAAAGCGCACCTTCTCTGCGTCATTGGCGTTGATAGCCTTGAGATTTCTTTCAGTATCGACTAACCAGTCTTCAGCCTCCATAGGATCCTTGGCCGTGGCAAACGGTGCTGGTTTAGTCTTGAGGAAATCTGACAGTGTTAACATCCTTGGTTCAGCTGCTCTCCCAGGTCCCACCTGGTTAAGCAGTTCCCGCATGAATTTATTTTGATTCTCATGTACAAATTTCATGTATTCCATGAAATTCTGCTCCGCCAGTGGCCTGAGTGGTGGTGGTGGTGGCAACTCTGCTCTTGCAGCGTCCTCACTTGTAGGGTTATCGATGTGCTTCTCCTGTTCTTGGTTGCTTTTGCAACCCGAGCAATATTAGGGGAAAGTGATTTGTGTGCCCCCTCTCTTGCGGCTGTTGTGGTTTTTATACCAGAGTGGTGGTTTTGACAGCACAAAAGCTTGTACATGAGTGTGTTGTGTGTCTGGGATTAAATTCTTGTAATAGCACATTTGTAAAATTGTTGTAATTTTTCTATTTTGGAACCCATTGTAAAGACCCTGTAACTGATGTGATTATTAATAAAGTTTAATCGTTTTTCTTTATCTCTTCTTGTTAATATTTAGAGATAATTCAATATTTGCTATCTCAAATATGAGTCTAATGATCTATATTTAAGATATAATCTTGTTTATATAATTTGATTTCAAATTCAAATACAATTCAAATTTAACTTCTAATATTACTAAATTTAAATAATTCAAACTTTTGTATCCCAAATTCAAAATATATCCTAGAGGTCATGTCAAAATTCCATCAACTTACAGTACCAACCTCTACCTTTGAATCAATTAATTGATGGAACCTCATTCAATCCAGGGTTTTAGTTTTGCGAAAAATTTATTCAGGTTTTACAAACACATGCATGGAGATGCACAAATTAATATTCTACCCCCGTGAGTTCCTAAACGCTGGGACATTACACCACGCGTGTCACCCGCGCGTCCAGCAGCTTGCGCGCTGGCGCCACCCGTTCGGAGCGGAGGAGGACGAGGCAGCGGGTCCGTCGAGGACCGCGCCGAGCCCCCCGCAGGCCTCTTCCTAGCAGGTTCATCCCCGGCGTCTGGCGGCGTGCGAGGTCGCGGCTCCGGGCAGGCTCTCGACATATGGCTTGTCTCCCCACAGCGGATGCACACCGGGCCCGTGGGGCAGTCCCTCGCCCTATGGCCCGGCTTGGTGCATAGGAGGCAGAGCCCCTGGTACGCGTCGTAAGCACCGGCGCCGGCGTCGCGCGCAGGTCGCGTCGCCTTTGCCTTAGTTTTCTTCCCTCCACGACGGCCGCGAGCCTTCCTCCGCCTCGGTTGCTCCCAAGGTGCTTGGTTGGCGTCGGCGTCGCCCTCCAGCGAGTCGCCAGAGTTGTCAAGTGCGTCGAATGCCACTCCACCCTCCCTAGCAACTGTTATCGTCAAACTCTGATCGGAAGAAGCAATGCACTCAAGAACAGAGAGAACGAGCAATGGCGAGAGAAAGTTTTGGCGTCGCGTACAACATACGACTTTTCTGTTACTTCTCATTCTCTTTTATTCTGTTACAAAACGATCACACGATCCCGATCCGTAATGTTCGTGCCATCCCACGAACGGACCAACTCACGTGGAGGAAGCGCTCTAAGCTGTTAAGCAAACTTGAAGCCTACGAAGCTAATCAAAAATTCAGATAAGGCCTAACAGCTAACTGACGAAACTGACGTAAAACTAACACTGCAGTGTTTTTATTGCTAACAATCTCACCCTAAGACAGATGCATTGATTACTAAACCTCGACAACCTTGATCTTCTCGCGGAGTAGCTGAAACCGTACGCGCCCGAGCGCCTTGGTGAGAGTATCCGCGAGTTGTTCTTCTGTGCCAACGAAATCAACAGTTACAGCACCATCTTCGATGCGGTCCCGAATGAAATGGTAGCGCACCTCGATGTGCTTGCTTCTATCGTGGAACACATGGTTCTTGCATAGTTGGATCGCAGACTTGTTGTCCACGAGTAGCTTGGCGACGAGGGGATCGCATCCCAGGAGATCACCTAGTAGACGTTCGAGCCAGACTCCCTAGCACGCCGTGGTGGCCACGGCGATGTACTCCGATTCGCAGGATGAGAGCGAAACCACTTTCTGCTTCTGGCACTGCCAAGAGATTGGACAGTTTCCATAGAAGAACAGTGTGCCTGAAGTGCTCTTCCTGTCGTCAATGTCGCCAGCCATGTCCGCATCACTGTAACCCACCAGACTCGCCTTGTTTTGTACCGAAGAGTAGACACAGCCGTGGTTGATCGTACCGGCGATGTAGCGGAGCAAATGCTTTACATCGCTCATGTGCTCCGTGGTGGGCGCCTGCATGAACCGGCTCAACATGCCGACAACAAAGCTGATGTCGGGCCTGGTATGTACTAGGTAGCGAAGGCTGCCCACTATGCTGCGGTAGAGCGTGATGTCGGCATGTGGATTGGAGCTCTCCCTCGACAATTTCAGGCGAGGCTCCATTGGAACATGCACGCGATTGCAACCCTCCATGCCTGCCTTCTCCATCAGCTTGGTGGCGAACGCGCTTTGCTTCAGGGTGATCACGCCGGGCGCCCGGCTCACCTCGATGCCGAGGTACAGGGTGAGCAGGCCCAGGTCACTCATCTTGAAGCGTTGGTGCATCTCCTTCTTGAACGATGTGATTGCACTGACGCAGGCTCCCGTGATGATTAGATCATCCACGTAGACACCCAGGAGCAGCCTTGAGTCTGCATCTCTGCGCGTATACACGGCATGCTCTGATGAGCTCTGTGTGAATCCGAGAGACACCAGAACGACATTCAGTTTGGTGTTCCATGCACGCGGGGCTTGGCGCAGCCCATACAACGCCTTGTGGAGGCGCATCACCTTGCTGGAGTTTCCGCCATCGATGAACCCTGGAGGTTGACTCACATACCCTCCTCTCCGAGCTCACAATTCAAAAACGTTGTCTTCACGTCCATGTGGTGAACTTGCCACTTGAACTGAGCAACAATGGTGAGCAGCAGCCTTACTGAATCAAATCGGGCGACGGGCGCAAAGACTTCATCAAAATCGATGCCTGGCCGTTGGACATAGCCCTTTGCAACGAGTCTGGCCTTGTGCTTGAGGATGTTCTCGTCGGCGTCACGCTTGAGCTTATACACCCACTTGAGACCGATCGGTTTGTGTCCTGGTGGCAGGTCTGAGAGCGACCAAGTTCCATTTTCCTCAATCGACGTGAGCTCGTCGATCATGGCCAGTCGCCATGATTCATCTTCCTCGGCTTCATCGAGGGTGGATGGTTCACCCGATGGTGTGAGAAGCAGTCGATCACCTCTTCCTGGGTTCTCCATGTCAGGTGAGTAGAGGTCCAGTACACGATGGTACTGGTGCTCCTGCTCTGGGTCGTCATCAGCGTCGAGCCCCTGGTTCTCAGCTGACGGTGGCGTCACGAACTGAACAGGGGCCATGGGCACAGGATCTGTTGGTGGTGGGGTAGACAAAGGCGTTGACGAATCTGCCGATTTAGACCGCGGCGATGCAGTGAGAGTAGACGATGCAGCTCCAGAAGTTTCCTCTGTTGTGGCATGAGGTTTCTCCGCCACGGCGGACAGAGGCTATGGCATCACCCAGTTCTTGATGGTCAGGGTGTCACCTGTGAGCTCCCCCCAATTCCAGCCCTTCCTTTCATCGAAGATGACGTCTCGAGACACGTGGACGCGCTGGCCCACTAGGTCGTAGAGGCGATATGCCTTGCCGCCCGCCTCATATCCAAGCATCACCACGGGTTTGGTACGGTCGTCCAATTTCTTCAGTCCTGGCCTTGTCTCCTTTGCGTAGGCTCTGCAACCGAACACACGTAGATAGAGCACACTTGGCTTTACTCCGTTCCAAGCCTCATGCGGTGTCCGTCCCTCCAAGATTTTGGTGAACGACCGGTTTAGAGTGTGCACGGCCGTCAGTGACGCCTCGCCCCAGAACTGGGTTGGCATGCTCATCGCCTTGAGCATGCATCTGACGGCGCTCACCACCGTCTGGTTCCGCCTCTCGACCACCCCGTTCTGTTGCGGAGAGTACGGGGCAGTGAGGTGACGCTTGAGGCCGCACTCGGCGCACCAGTCCGTGAACTCATTCGCGGTGAACTCCCCTCCACGATCAGTACAGACCCTACGGAGGATGGTTCGTTAGAGTCAGCGATCAGGATGAATTCGCGGGGACGAGACGGCTTGCCCCGGTCTTATGGATTACCCAGGTGGAGCGGCTCGTCGAGAGATGTGCCGCCTCTGCCACCCCCCTCCGGCTCCTGCTCCTCCTCCTGGCAGGCCGCCTGGTCGTCCGCCTGCTCGTCAGCCCGCTCCTCTGCCTGCTCCTCGGCTTGCTCCTCCGCCTGGGCGACGTCCAGGACGTCTTCCTCCGTCCTATGACGCGGAGGGAAGGGAATATCGGTCTCAAAATCGGGGCCATCCAGCCCATCCTCGTCCGCCTGCGCCTCGAACAACTACACAAGCACGACCGGTAAGAGGCTCTAGTAAGAGAAACAAAGCAGCAGGTAGGGGGAGCGCGAGGCATCACAGGAAACATACCCGGGGAGGCATCCGGTTACGGGAATACAGCTCTCGGCCCCAGGTCCAGCTGGAGATGATCTTATCCTTCATGATAACCCGGAGTCAGTCGTTTAGCCCCTCTGTCTTGTGGATGCGGGTTTTTAGCCGGGTCGGGTCGAACCAGCCCGAGTAGTGGCACAATTGTGTGACCTCTACTGAAGCGGCCACACCAAGCGCGATATCTAGCGGAGCGTCAGGTCGTGCCTGGTCATGCCCTTGACGGTTACCGCCCCAACCTCTTGCACATTTTGGCGAGGTCGTCGGTATCCTCGCCAATCTTCACCTCCCCCGGCTCCTCGAGGGCGAGCCGTACATGTACTTGGGGAGGCCGATGCGGTCAGGCGGCGCCTCGCCCTCTTCCCCCATCGCGTTGCGGATGTAGAAGAATGAGCGCTGCTAGTCCTTGGCGCTCTCCAGACGGGCAAATCACGACATGTCGTTGTCGGAGAGCTTGTAGATGATGGCGCCGCTGCAGGGGACTTGCCGCACCCGGAAGAAAAACTGTTGGTTCCACAAGGCCACAGTCGGTCACACCCCTAGGTAAGCCTCGCAGCCGTCTGCGAACGCCGAGAGCTGCGAGATGGAGTTTTCCCCTAGGTGGTGCGGCTGGAGGCCGTACTTGTCCAGGATCACACGGAAAAAGGGGCTCACCGGCAGTGCCAGCCCGCGTTCTAGGTGCTTGCTGAAGATAACGAACTCGCCCTGGTGCAGCATAGGCTTCGTCTCCCTGCCAGGCTCCTGCGGGATGACGTCGCCGGACTTCCTGAGGAATCCTGACTGAATGAAGCGCTTGATGTTGGCGTTTTTTACGGTGGAGCCCCGCCACGTCCCCTTGGAGCGTTGCGCCATCATTTCGGAGATGAGGGAAGAAGCACCATACCTCTCCGCAAGGGGGAATGGCGGAGGCGTGGAGAAACGCCCTCCAATGGCGAAAGAGAGCAAGAGCAGGAGAGGCGGAAGGCCGGCGGCGCAGAGGAGCGCACGCGGGAGAACGACAGCGGCGGCAAGCAAGGACAGAGGACGGAGAACGAGTACGGGAAGAAATGGGGACGGAGAGTGGAACCCCTCTCCCTCGGGGCCGCGCCCCCTTTTATAGTGAAGGGTCGTCGCTCGGCCTCCCCCACTAGTAACAGCCGCTTCGTGGACCGTGGAGTTTCCGAAAACCGCTACGACATGGGCCACACGAGATCCAACAACTGTCGTTTGCGGCCATAGAAGATCACGAGTGAGGGAATCTAGGAGTCGCCGCCTCCGCAGTGGCCGGTGCAGAGTGATGGGACGTGGTGCATGTCACACATGATCTCCGTCATGACGTTGATGCGTGCGAACACACGTTCGTTGGGAGACCCCAAGAGGAAGGTATGAAGAGTGCAGCAGCAAGTTTCCCTCAGGAAGAAACCAAGGTTGACTCGACCAGTAGGAGGAAGGAGTAACTTCAGAAGGTTGAAGCAGCTGAGATGGCAGGGCGCACTACCGGTTCAGAAGCAACGTGGAGCCTGCACAACACAATCAAATCACTTTGCCCCCAACGAAGCAGTGAGGTTGTCAATCTCACCGGTTTTGCTGAACACAAAGAGGTTAAACATATGGTGTGGAAAATAGTAGGAAAACAGTATGAGAGCAGTATAAAAGCAGTAGGTGTTTTATCAGTATGAGGAAAAAGGACCGGGGTCCACAGTTCACTAGTGGTGTCTCTCCATGAAAGATAAATAACATGTGTGGTGAACAAATTACAGCTGAGCAATTGACAGAAATGAAGGTTGCACCGTAGTGCATATGCAATACATAAAGATTACTATGTGATTCATGCGGGCATTACAACAAAATACATAGACCGTTATCCAATTGCATATATGACTAAACATCCACCCTCCGAATATCATCCGAACAAACGTTGGGTATTAAGTTGCAAGCAACAGATAATCGCAGTAAGCAAAGTGTGTAATGTAAACAATAACATCATCCTTAGACAAAGCATTGTTGTTTTCTCCCTAATGGCAACAACACATCCTCCATCTATACGTTTCTGTCACTCGAGCACAGATGAAAAGGAGGCATGAACCCACTATCGAGCATAAATAATCCCTCTTGAAGTTACTACCATCTACTTGGCCAGAGCATCTACTAATAACGGAGAGCATGCAATATCATAAATAACATAATCATGAAGAGAAAATGATAGATTGATAATCAGAAGACATAGCATTCAAAATTCATCAGCACCCGACAAACACAACATGTAGCATTACATAAAGATGATATTGATCATGATAGGCAGCTCACAAGATCTAAACATGAGGTACAAAGTGGAGAGAACAACCATCTAGCTACTGCTATGGACCCGTAGTCCAGGGATGAACTACTCACACATCACTTAAGAGGAGGGCATGATGGTGTAGACCCCTCCGGTGATGATTTCCCCCTCCGGCAGGGTGCCGGGGAGATCTCCTGAACCCTCCCGCTCTCGGAATGACGGTGACGGCGGCCTCCGGCGTTTCTCGGGAAAAAGTGGGATATCTCTAGGGTTTATGTATCGGGCGATTAAATAGGCAAAAGGGCAGAGGCGGTGGAGGCATGGGGGCCCCACACCACCCCCCGGCGCGGCCAAGGGGGCGTCCTATGGTGTGGGCCCCCTGAGGCCTCTCTCCGGGTCTCTTTGGGACTCAGTGGAACCTTCGGGAATTCTAAGACTTCCGGGCTTCAAATTTTCCAATTCCGAGAATATTTTCCACAACAACTTTTCTGAAACTAAAAAACAGCAGAAAACAAGAAACTAACTTTTTGGCATCTTGTCAATAGGTTAGTCCGGAAAATCGATAAAAAGACATAAAGTGTATAGAAAACATGTGGGAAACAATAAGAAAACAACATGGAACATCAGAAATTAAGGATGCGTTTATGACGTATCAACATCCCCAAGCTTAGTTCCTACTCGTCTTCGAGTAGGTAAATGATAAAAACACATAATTTCTGAGGTGACATGCTACCAACATAAACTTGATCATCAATAATGTAAAAGCATAAGTAAGCTAAGATCATAGAACTTAAACACAAGCATGATAATAGAACTTTAATAATAAAGCATAGCAATCACTTTGCATCATGAGAAGTATCTCCAATAAAAGATCATGAATAATAATGCAAAGAAAGATATACGTTTGTTTCAAGTATAGAGAGAACATGTCAAAGTGATATTTTGCTAGTCCTTAAGAGTGGGGCAAAACATAAATGGCAGGACACCTTCAAAGTTCATGAGGAAGACTAGAACAAATAATTAGAGAACAAGCAATAACACATCATGAATCAATTAATAATGTTTCTGGGACAAATGCACATAAAACTCAGAATGGCAAAAAATCTCTATCAACTGTGCATAAAGTTAGAAGATGGATACTCAACATAAAAGTAAAAGAAAGGCCCTTCGCGAAGGGAAGCATGGATCACTCATGTGCTAGAGCTTTTATTTTATTAAACAGAGGTATTGAAAACTTGACACTCCTCCCAACCATCTTTCATAAACCATGGCTAACCGAATCCTGGGGTGCCTGCCAACAATTACATACCGTGGAGGAGTGTCTATATTTGTCGTGGTGGTGTCACGGCAGATGCCATAGGATGGCTAAAGATGTGGGAACGATGGACGCTGGAGGTGCTCGGGGAGGGATCACGCGACGAGTAGCCGCGTGAGGTAAGAACTAAACACTGCAAACAACACGATCTACCCAGGTTCAGGGCCCTCGTGAGGAGGTAAAACCCCTACTCCTGCCTTTCTTTGTGTATTCTGGTGTCTCACCGAGTAGCCACAGTACAATGTTCTTGCTACCGAGTAGCCACTCTTCTCTCTTTGTGATGAACTAGGTCAAGAATCTAGGGTTTCCTGTGTCCCAGCATGCGATCCTCACGCAGGAGGCGGCGGGGCACCTTATATACATGGTGCCCAGCCGGATACGTCCAAACACGGACAAGTGTCGACATAGTGTGCACATCGTCCTTCTTCCGAGTTCTCGCTGACAGCTTTGGTTCCTAATCTTGGCTGCATCCGGAAAGTCGTTGGGCAAAACCAAGGGGACAGTCTGGTATCACTGTGCCAAACACAGAGTAGGGCCCCCTTATCCTGCGACCGCCTGCTTCCACACTGTCGCTGTCAGGCAGGCCGGTCCCAGATGAACAGTAGTTTGAATAGTGCCAAGTACGGACCCAGGATACGCGGGATCCTGTGTCAGAACGGCTCCTTTGACTTCTGGCCCGAGTAGATTCCCGCCAATCTTACTCGGACCAGCTCTTCTACTCGAACGGACATAACTTGCTTAATATCTCCTTCTGGTCATCTTTTCGTAAGACCGAGTAGCGGTCGACCGGGTAGCAATTACCAGGTAGGCGGCTACTCGACCAAACTTCTCTTCTGACCTTTGCCTTTACCACTTGCCTTTACCCTACTCGGGGGTAACCCCCCGACAGCAGTCCCCGAAGCTGGTAGAATCTTGCGAACTCGTTCACTAGGCTCTGCCAGCTTAAAACCAATCTTTGCAACACCGCCCTTGAACCTCAAGATGCCGAGTAAAACCTCCGAGTAGCACTCCAGAAAGTACCTTGGGTCTCTTTTCTTCCGAATAGGGCTAGTCTCCTTCTCTGCGTCTGAGTAAAAGGACTTAGAGAATTTCTCAAGCCGAGTCTCTGCAGCGCAGAGCACAATCCAGCCTTCCGTGCTGCAACTGGACACGTGTCAAGCATCCGCGACCCCGACGTCTCGCTGCCCAGGACACGACGTGCCACGCGCCCAGTTTTCACGGAGTGGGCCCACCGGCTCGTCATGTCCCATCAAGCGCAGTAATGACCCACGATCTGGTCGTGGGATCAATTGTGGCCGTTACGCGCGCGTTCCGCGCTTGCGTGCGTTTCTAACAGGCCACAGACCCCACCACACAAGAGTTATGGCCACGATCGATCCCACTACCCCGATGGTAACGGTAATCTGAGGAGAGGATATAAATACCCCCATCAGTAACTTCCTCTTCTCCTTCCTTCGTTCTTTCCTCTTTCGCCTCTCTGTTTCTTCTCCGCCGCCGAGCTCTCCGCCGCCGCGCAACTCTTTGCGCCGCCGCGGATTCATTCTCTCCATCAGTTTCTTCCAAACCTTCCACCGCTTTCTCACTCGCTGCCATGGCTGCTCGCGCCGGCTGGGCTGGTTCTGATGTCACCGTCGACGACTGCTCCTGGCTCGTGAACACCCGGAGGGTTCCTCCTGGTGTTCAGTGCCGGCCGTCCGACGGCGAAATCGTTCCGGCCCTGCGGGAGGGCGAGCATGTCGTCTTCCTCGCGCACTTCGCGTGAGGATTCGGCCTGCCGGCTTCCGATTTCCTCCGCTCCTTTCTGGACCACTTCGGTGTTCAAATGCATCATCTCCCCCCAAATGCAGTCGTCTTCCTCGCCTATCACACCGTGGTGTGCGAGGCCTTTCTTGGCGTCCGCCCCACGGTGCAGACATGGCTGAAGTACTTCCACCTCCGCCAGCAGAGCAAAGGGAAGAAGGACGGCGCGGTCTCTGGCAGCCGGGTAACCGACACCGGCAGCGCCATGATGGTGCAGCGGACGGGAACCAATCACCCTCGCATCAAGGGCTTGGATTCCGTCCGTATGTGGCAAAAATCCTTCCTCTACGTGAAGAATATCCCCGCCACGAAGGGGGGAAAGGTAACGGACCGCATCAACCTGCCTGCTTGGAGCAACCGAGCTCCATCCGGGCAGAATTGGAAGACGAAGCCCTCCAACGACCGCAACGCGGTGCAGATGGAGGAGCGGCTCGCTGAACTAATTGGAGAGGGCCTCAAGAGCGATGATCCCGTGGCCTGCTGGATCCGGAACCGGGTGCTGCCTCTGCAGCAGCGCTCCCACCCAATGTGCTACTTGGGAGGCCCCCGCGACTGCACTCGGACGACCACGTTCGAGCTCAGCAACGCGGAAGTCGCCGCGCACGCAAGGTCCATCCTGACCACAAGCCTCCGAGATAACTGGCAGTATGGGTTCATCCCCTTCAGCCGCACGAAGCCGATTCCACGGGTATGTTCTCCTTACTCTGCTTCCAGTTTATATGTAATCCGAGTAGACAACCTTCTTTCCTTGCTGCGACTAGCAACTGCATTCTGCGCCGAGTAGGGCACTTATCAGAACTGCTTAGGCTTAGTGTGTTTTGTGTTTGCACGCCTTGTCGGGTAGCACACTTAGGATAAATACTTAGGCTTAATGTGCTTGTTGTTTGCACGCCTTGCCGAGTAGGATACTTAGCAACTTTCCCTAGGCCTAGTGTGCTTTGTGTTTGCACGCCCAACCGGGTAGAATGCCTCCATGCTACTCGGCTAATTTGCGATGTTTCTCTGTTCTTTCAGGTCCTTGATCGCCAGCTTGCTGAGAACTGTGAGTGCTTCGAGGGCAACTGGTCATCTGACCGAGAAGAAGATGACCAGGCCTCCTTCGAGACCGCGGACAAGCTCGATCCTTCTGACGCCGCCCAGGCGGGTGATCATCCCGCGGAATCGTCTCTTCATGACTGGTCCGAGGATGAAGTTAAAGTTAATGGAACTTATCCCCTCTGACCGCGAGCAGCGCAAACCAATCGCTTTTCTACTTCTGAAGTGCTTTTCTTCCTTTCTATTTCACAAATGTTGCTGATGCTGATGGCGAAGATGAGGATGCGGATGAGGACGAGGCAGCCCAGGTCGTCAAGCCTCTTGCAGTTGCCGCTCCTGCCACCCGCAAACGGACAGGCAGTGGCGCTCAAGAACCTCCCGCCAAGAAGAAGAAGACGACCGAGAAGACGACCAAGAAGGTCGTGAAGAGAAAGAGGCCAGCGATTCCTTCCCGCCAAGGGTAAGTTCTTTCCCGGTTATACGCTTTGGTTCACCTCGTTCCTGTCGGTTGACTCCCAATCTTTTTTGCTTCGCTGTCTCCTCTTGATTTCCTCTGCCCTCTTCTTGCTTTTGAACACAATTTTCTCTTCAGAGACCCCTTGGACGCGGACGCCGCTCTTGCGTCCACTGAGACCCAGAAGAAAGCCGCCATCAACGTCGACAAGGTTATCGATCTCGAGGGCGACGAGAACAACGCCGCCAACGCATCATCAGAGGGCACCGATGCCCAGAAAGCCGAGCTGGAGCAGCAGTCCCGCGCAGATCAAGAAGCGCAGGACGCTGCTCACCAAGAGAAGCCACCTTCTCCTCCGGCCAACACCGCCGAGGAGAACCAGGATCAAGAGACCGAGATGCACCACGACGCCGCCCTTGAGCGGCAGGAAGAAGGAGAAGAGCAGCCAGCAACAGGGGCTGCTGCACAAGAAGACCCCGCGGCCCAGCCGCGGGTAGAAGGAATGGATGTCTCACAGCCGGATCCTGCTGCCGAGCAGCGGGTAGAAGAAGTCACTGTGACGGAGGAGTACCCATTGAGCGACGCGCAGCCAGATGCCGCGCAGGGTAGCGCTCAGCCAGACGCCGCACCGGATAGCGCGCCCCTGGCGCCACCAACAGATCAGGGTAGCGCACAGCCAGATTCCTCTTTGGTGCAGACAACCGAGGCTGCAGCCAGCCCTCCGGCCAGGCCGCTTACAAGGAAGAGTGCCTAAGATGCTGCAGAGAAGGAGGCAGCCGAGAAGAAAGCCGCCGAGAAGGAAAAGGCTGAGAAGAAGAAGACCGAGAAGCAGAAAACTGAGAAGCCAGTCGCCGCGAATCCAACTGCCCAGAAGGAGAAGACGAAGAAGCGGGCTGCCGACATGCCGCCGCCAACATCAACTGGCCAGTCCAGTCAGCTGGTTATTCGCGATCCTAGCGCGGTTGCTGCCGCCGCCGCTGCAACTGATCAGCCCTGCTACCCTTACTACATGGTGAAGGTTAGTCATCAGCACCAGGTCGGCTTTTCCCCCAAGGACCGGAATCTTGCTCTTCAGAAAGGGAGGAAAGCCGTGGCAGTGGACTCCAGGCCCCCGGCCCCAAATCAAGACAAGTCCATCTCCATTGCTTCTCGTGGAGTTCAGGACCAGGCGATAACGTCCCAGAGCCTCGAGCAAGTACTCGACTTGATCGGCTTCATCGATGTCAAGTGGGACAGCAAAGTTCTCGGCAACACCAATTGGAACGGCACCGATCTGGGCGACATCGACCATATGCGTGTGGATTGGAACAAGGTGGACTTGGGTTACAAACCCATGACCGTCTCAACCACCTCTGCTACACTTGCTGCCAAGATGTTTGTCCACCGCAAAAACGCCGAGGACCTCGAGCAATCCTACGCGGTAAGTTCCTATTCAGCCTCTCCGAGTTGCATTTTCACTTCTCTTCTACTCTTCTTCTTTTCCTTATCCATCACCCAGTCCCCGAGATTCTGGCCGAGTAGGCGGACACTCTCCCGAGTAGCCGCCTTCTCGGGTTGAATCTCAAGTACTTTGCCTGATTCTTGTTTCTTATGCTTCTCAGAATAGCGTACTGAAGCGGACCGACTTGCATCGTCGGCTACTCTGGAACCATGCTATTGCCAAGAGGCGCATTGCCGCCTTGGAAAAAGAGAAGATGATCGCCGAGGAAGCCGACAAGGAAGTGATGAACAGCACTCTGAGGCTGTCTGAAGTTGAAGGTACGCTTCTAGCTGCGCGGTTCTTGCGTTTGGTGTTTACGCCCGCTTTTGCTTTTTGCGCTAACTACTTTTACCCTGCAGGGAAGCTGAAGGCCCTGTCTGACGAGCACGAGAACTGCCGTGCCTTCGTCGAGATTGGCCAGGCCACCATCAAGAGATTGGAAGGTACGTTGCCGTCTACTCGGCTTTTCCTGTGTTTCTTTCTTTCGCTTCTCTGCTAACCTTGCTTTGCCTTCCGCAGAAGATCATAAGAAATTCGCCGAGGAGCATCAAGACTGCCTCAAGCCGGCTGAGGTGCAGCAGCAGTTGTCCAGCCAGGCTGTCGAGCTGATGAAAGAGCACACAACTGAGATGGAGAAGCTCCAAGTCCAGCTGCGGACTGCGCTCCAGGATGCTATCAACCTTGGTGCCGAAAGGGATAGAGTAATCGCCGAGAAGGCAAAGAGCGAAGCAGCAGCCAAGGCCAGGGAGAGAACCCTCAAACAGGAGTGTGAGGTGCTGAAGAAGAGCAACGCTGGGCTCTTCACTCAGCTAGAGGAGCTCCGCTTGATCCAAGAGAAGCATATATCCAACGAGGAAACATGGAAGACCCAGCTGTTAGGGCTGCGCCATGATTTGAACAGTAAGTGCTCCCTTTTCTCCGCTTCTCCGCTACTCGGCTGCGCCTTTCTTCTCTGCTTCTCGTTTCATGCTTCCACTCTGTTACTGTTTCTGATCTTCTCGATAGCTCTTGCAGGAATCTTTCCCGACCTTGAATCTTCTAGCGTGCCCGCCCTGGAAAAGGTCCGAGCAGCTCGTGTTGAGAAGGGCGAGCCTTTGGATACCAGAGCAGAAATCGAGGAAAGTATCCTGATTATGCAGAGCCAGTGTCCGCGGCTAGCGGGCGTGGGCACCGAGCTGGTGCGCGTCGCCTTCCAGATCCACAACGTCTTCTGGCCTGATGACTCCGCGCCGACAACAATCTCCGGACTTGCCTTGAAGCTGCAGCGCGTGAAAGCTGAACTGAAGAAATGGCGCGCCTCGGGAGCTCGGGCAGGTGCGGACATGATGTTGCTGTTCGTCACCACTTGGTACGAGAACCTCAATATGCAGATTATCCGCGAGATGCGCCGAGACTCCAGGTGGGAGAAGGACCCCGACTGCGTGGCCATTCGCCAGGTGGTTGCTCACGAGGTCGCTCAGTATGCCGACACAGCAACCTTCATCGACGGCCTCACCGAGCCCGACACCGAGGTGGACGAGGGCGAGGAGGAGGATGAAGACGAGGAGACGGACACCGATGAGCCGGAGCTGAGCTACTTCGACTCTCCTGCTGGCAAGGACGGGAAGGGGAAGGCCACGGCCACTTCAGACCAGGTAGCCACCGAGCCCAACGCCGAGGACGAAGCATCGAAGCTTGTTGATGCCAGCGCAGAGGCGGACACAACCACTGCCACTACCGAAGACGAGGCAGCTAAGGCTAGCACCGAGAACGCCGCCTCGACCTGAGTTTATCCTGCAGCTTTATTTCTCAAACACTTATCAGATCCCCGGGATGCCGGGTGCAAATGTATCAGACTATTTATGTCATTGCTACTCATTTTTATTCCCACTTTTTATTTTTCAACTTAATCAATTTGTCCAGCTTGGGCTCGATGCCGGGTTGCGTTATCATGCGAGTCCCCGAGTTGCATTTCTTATTCACTCTCTCTTTTCGTCTCAGCTCTACCCGCAACTTGTTGCTTTATTGGTATTCGAGTCACAAGAGTTAAAGAGCAGAGCTGCAAATACTTAGCCGCTTAGAAACAATCATAGTAACGCAGCCCGCCACTTAGCCGAAAAGATAAGACGAAGAACAGTAATAAAAGCACCCTACTCGGTTCCTGCACTCTTCCTTTCCTTAGTAATTTTTCTTGTGCTCATGGACCCTTTGCTTGTTCTCTTGCTTGCCATGAAGCCGGGTTTCGGACAACAGCAAAGTCGAAGAGTTGGCATGTGGGTTTAAACACAGTACTCAATGTACCTTTGAATTTTGAAGTAGAGCAACCGAATAGGCAAAAGGTAAAGCCGAGTAGAAACACTTAGAGCAATTTTGGACGAGGGCAGTCCCCGAGTTCAATTTCAGATTGTAGAATAGAATTTCAACTCGGATAAGAGGGTACATACACATCTTTGCTCACGAATGAAAACGACGGAGTAGAGCTACATTCCAAGGGCGCTTGGTTTCCTCTCCAGCTTTATCTGCCCTGTTCGCCTGTGGTGGGCGCGCATCTATAAGATAGTATGCATCGTTGTGCAGCGCTTTGCTCACAATGAAGGGCCCTTCCCATGGAGGAGACAACTTGTGCATCCCGGCTGTGCGCTGCACGAGCCTAAGGACCAAGTCTCCTTCTCGGAAAACCCTTGGGTTCACCTTTCGGCTATGATAACGCCGCAGGTTTTGCTGGTAGATAGCCGAACGTGACAGAGTCAGCTCTCTTGCTTCTTCAAGCAGGTCAACGTCGTCTTCTCGAGCTTCTCTCGCCTCCACCTCAGTGTAGAGGGTTACTCGGGGGGAGTCATGCTCTAGGTCTATTGGCAACACGGCCTCAGCCCCGTATACCAAGAAGAATGGCGTGTAGCCGGTTGACCGGTTAGGGGTAGTCCTTAGACTCCACAACACCGCTGGCAACTCGTCTAGCCAACACCCAGGTGTTTTCAGCAGTGGCTCCATCAGCCTTGGCTTTATGCCTGCCAGTACCATGCCGTTTGCTCTTTCAACTTGCCCATTAGAGGCTGGATGCGCAACCGACGCAACATCTAGTCGGATGTGCTTATCTCTGCAGAACCGCACCATTGCTCCCTCAGCAAAATTTGTGCCGTTATCCGTGATGATGCTGTGCGGGTAGCCATATCTCAGGATCACATCCTTCATGAATTTCACAGCTGTGGCCCCATCGCACTTCCGAATAGGCTTCACCTCGATCCACTTGGTGAACTTGTCCACCATGACCAGAATATGAGTCATGTTGCCTCTAGCCGGCTGGAAAGGTCCGACCATGTCCAAACACCAAACAGCAAACGGCCATGTGATAGGAATTGTCTTCAGCTCGGAAGCAGGCATGTGAATCTTACTTGCGAACATCTGGCAGCCGTTGCACTTCCTCACGATGTCTTCGGCTTGCTGCAGAGCTGTGAGCCAGTAGAAGCCATGCCGAAAAGCTTTCTTGACCAATGCCCGAGAAGAGGCATGGTGCCCGCATTCCCCTTGGTGTATCTCTACCAGAATTTCTTCTCCTTCTGCTGGGTCCACACAACGTTGCAGCACGCCGGTGGCACTTCTCTTGTGCAGCACATCTCGGAATATAGTGTAGCCCTTGGATCTTCTCTGAATCTGCCTTGCAGTCACTTCATCTTCTGGCAGAGTGCCGTCCCTTAGAAAGGATAATATGGGCATGGCCCAACTCGGTGTTTCCCGTGTGGGAAACACTGGTTCGTCCACTTCCATTGGGACAGGCACCTCTGGTTGCTCTTTAGGGTTGGGAGCACTTCTCTGGAGCCCTGATCGATTGGCAAGGACTTCCTCAATGAATGCGACAGTCCCCGGGTTGAGGACAGCAGTCCCCGAGTAAGGAGTGGCAGTCCCCGAGTAGGGAGTGGCAGTCCCCGAGTAGGGAGTGGCAGTCCCCGAGTAGAGGATGGCAGTCCCCGAGTAGAGGACGGCAGTCCCCGAGTCAGGAGCAGCAGTCCCCGGGTTTCCTGTAGCATTCTCCCAGTCAATCTCCATGGGATCAGATTCCTCACTTGGCAGAGAAGGAACAAATATGGACTCCGAGTTGGGAGAGGGCTTGATGGATGGCTTCCTCAAGTGCTCCAAGGCAACTCCCGCCGGGATGGATTGCCGAGAAGATCCCAACTTGGAGGACAGCTCATCTGCTGTTCTCTGCTCGGTGGATGTGCTGGAACTCGCAGCCTTCGAAGAACCCAGTCATGGACTGTACCAGGAATCGATAGGATGCCATGTTGGCATCCAGAGCATCCCAAGTGCCAGAGACTTGCTGTACCACCAGATCCGAATCGCCATAGCATATAATGCGCTGCACGCCAACCTCCTTGGCTACTCGCAAACCATGCACCACTGCCTCGTACTCTACGTTGTTGGACGCTTGAAATGAATCTGCATCCATACTTGAGTTGATCTCGCTTGGGTGACGTAAGCACTACGCCAGCACCAAGGCCTTCCTTCACCTTCGAGCCATCAAAGTGCATCTTCCAGTAATTAGAAACTGGGGCAGGAGGTTCATACTGCACCTCGGCCCAATCCACCAGGAATTCCGCCAGAATATGAGACTTGATAGCTTCTCTTCTCGCATACGCGGGCGCGTACGCTGCCAGCTCGATTGCCCACTTGGCTACTCTGCCACTCGCCTCCTTGTTACCCATGATATCCGAGATGGGAGCAGAGCTCACAACAGTGATAGGATGCTCTTGGAAGTAATGCTTTAGCTTCTTGGCGCCCAGGTACACGCCGTAGGTCATCTTCTGGTAATGAGGATAGTTTTTCTTGGAGCTAGATAGCACTTCACTAAGATAGTACACTGGGCGCTGCACACTCTTGCCTTCTTCTTCTCGTTCCACCACAATCACCACACTGACTACTCGGTTAGTCGCAGCAATGTACAACAACATTGGCTCCTTGGGTAGCGGACTAGCCAAGATGGGAGCGCTAGCCAGCATTGCTTTCAGCTCGTTGAATGCCACATCCGCTTGCGGAGTCCAGACAAACTTGTCACTTTTCTTCATTAACTGGTACAGAGGCAGGGCCTTCTCGCCCATTCAACCCAGAAAGCGGCTCAGAGATGCCAAGCAACCAGTGAACTTCTGTACATCCTTTAAGGATCTCGGCAAAGACATGCTCTCAATAGCTTTTATCTTTGAAGGATTGGCTTCAATGCCCCGACTAGACACTAGGAAGCCGAGTAGCTTGCCAGCCGGGACACCAAAGGTGCATTTACTCGGATTCAGCTTCATTTTGTACTTGCGTAGGTTAGCAAAGGTTTCCTCCAGGTCGGCAAGCAGAGTATGTGTTTTATTCGTTTTGATGACAATGTCATCTACGTACACCTGCACATTCTTGCCGAGCTGGTCGTGCAAGCATTTCTGCATGCATCTCTGATAGGTTACACCCGCATTCCTCAAGCCAAAACACATGACACGATAGCAATAAGCCCCGTACGGGGTAATGAAAGCAGTCTTTATTTGATCAGCAGGATTGAGTGCAATCTGGTGGAAACCAGAGTAGGCATCTATGAAAGACAGCAGTTCACAACCAGCAGTGGAATCGATCACCTGATCGATGCGAGGTAACGGGAAGGGATCCTTGGGGCATGCCTTGTTCAAGTCGGTGTAGTCGACACACATGCGCCATGAAGTGGCAGCCTTGGGATCCTCCTTCTTCTTCTCGACCATGACCGGGTTGGCTAGCCAATCCGGATGCAGCACCTCCATGATGAAATTGCTTATCAGCGGCTTGGTGATCTGGTCACCAATGGCCTTCCTTCTCTCATCTTCGAAGCGGCGCATAGCCTGCTTCACTGGCTTGGCGTCAGGACGCACATGTAATGAGTGCTCAACCAACTCCCTCGGGACTCCTGGTAGATCTTCATTGGACCAGGCAAATACATCCCGATTCTCACGGAGGAAGCGGATGAGCTCGCTTTCCTATTTCTCCGCCAACCCGGAGCCAATGATGGCTACGCGGTCGGGAAACTCGGGGTCGACCTGGACCTTCTTGGTCTCCTGAGATGCCTGGAATGCAGTCCCGTGTTGGGTACTCGGCACGCCTTGCGCGCCAGCTTGCGCGGATTGCGCCATAGCCACCACCTCATACATCTTCTTCTTCTCGGCAGCAATCACCATCGACTCCGCCAACTGGGAACCAGCAGAGGCACACTCCATGGACTTCTTGTAATCACCAGAGATAGTAATTATGCCATTGGGACCAGGGATCTTCATCTTCAGATATGCAACATGAGTAGAGGCCATGAACTTGCTCAGAGCAGGCCTGCCGAGTAGAGCATGGTAAGGGCTCTGATGATCAACCACTTCGAACTGCAGGCGCTCTGTGCGGCAGTTTTCCCTGGTGCCGAATAGCACATCTATCCACACTCGGCCAATCGGGTTGCACGAGATCCCGGGCACAATGCCAGGGAAAGTGGTCTTGCTGGGCAGCATCATGTTCTCGGCCAGGCCAAGCTTCTCGAGTGTGTCTTTGTACACGATGTTGATGCTGCTGCCGTTGTCGATTAGCACCTTGCTGAACCTCACATTCTTCTCGGGACCCAGGAAGGTAGGATCCAACACCAAGGCGTAGCTACCCGGATTGGGCATCACCTTGGATGATCTACTCGGGACCACCTGATCTCCTGGTCACACCAATACATGTAGTGAGGGACAGCAGGAATCACTGCATTGACCTCCATGGCACGCTTGTGCTGTGATTGCTTGTCGACTGGCTCAGAGGTGAAGATCATGTAGCTCTCATGGTGCTCTTGGTACTGGTTGGAGCCTCCGCCCCCATTGTTGTCGTTGTTGTTGTTGTTGCGGTTGTAGTTATTGTTGTTGCGGTAGCTCTCATTGTTGAAGTGACGGTTGGCTCCTAAAGCCACTTGGTTCACATTTTCTCTTCTCGGGAACACTGGCGGCCGAGCTGCGGCGCGAGTAGGCTGCACATTGGCATTGGCCGCTGGCAGAGGAGGAGGAGGAGGCAAGCCATCATCTTGATCACATCCCACCACTCGCACTGCCGAGTAGTGTGGTTAGCAGGCCTTGAGGGGTGGTGAGTGTGAAAACTGCATGGGCCATCCTTCATGTCGTCAAAGACAAACTTCCTCGGCTGCTCGTAGTTGCCGCTACTCGACTGAGGAGTACGGAATGGTTTCTTGTTGCCTTGGCCCTGGTTCTGGTTCTGCCCGTAGGCTCCAGCAGGTTTCTGCCTTTGGCTACCACCAGCTCCAACAGTCACTGCATTCACCTCTTCAGGGTCATACCGAGTATCTATCCGGTCACCCCTGCGCTTGTTGCGGAACTCGTTGCGCTTGCTGTTGCTGAAGTTTCTTCTCGGCTCAGAGGAGTCCATCAGGGGCTGAGTAGGATCACCGAGTGCGTACTGATCCGCAATCTTGATGGTCTCCGCCAGAGTGTTTGGCATCTCCCTCTACAACCTCTGCCACAGCATGCTGCCATGCCTGCATCCCTGCGCAAACCAAGTGATGGCCTGGGCTTCATTCACACCCTCACAGGTGTTCCTCAACGTGCTCCACCGAGTAAGGTACTCGCGGTCTGTTTTGTCTTCTCGCTGCCTGCAAGCGGACAGCTGCTGTGGCCTATTCGGCCTCTTGTAAGTGCTTGTGAAGTTGCTGATGAAGGCGTCCGAGAAGTCCAGCCAGCAATTGATGCTGTTCTTGGGCAAGTTGTTGAGCCAAGTGCGAGCTGGACCCTCTAGCATCTGCGGGACATAGCGCACCGCCCATCTTCTGTTGCCATTCGCGATATGAACCGCGGTGACATAGTCATTGAGCCAATCTTCCGGCTTGGTGCTGCCGTTGTACCTCTTGGTGCCCCTTGCGAGCTGGAAGTTCTTCACGGACGGCTCGTTCATGATGCGCGGGCCAAAGCACTCGGGGCCAGGGGGACCCGTGTTCTCCAGCCGGGCTGACAAGTTGATCCGGTCCAGCTGATGCCTTGCGTCTCCAGGCGCCAACACGCGCTCGCCAACACGGTCCAGAATGTCATAGCCAGCCATCTCCATGGCCGAGTAGCCGTCATCATATCTGTCCACCTGCACAGCTGCAGGCTGCTCCACCGGGTTGGCGACTGGCGCCACTGCGCGTGGCTGCTGCCTCTGCCGAGTAGGCGGAGCAGCGGGACACTGAGAAGGACCTGGGCGTGCTCCACCTCGGGCCTGGCTTTGAGCTTGATGGGCTTGAGAGCCTGCTCTTGCAGCGTTGTGTTCCTGCCCGGGCTGCTGCGGCACAGCAAGCTGTCTCGCGGCAGCAGCCGGGTCATACACCTGCATTTGCCTATCTCTGGCGGAACGTCCGCTGCGGCTCTTCTCGCGGCTGGGGTGTGGAGACGAGGCCTGGTCGTTAGATCTAGCCGCGTGCGAGTGCACCACCTGCGAGGCTCCAGCACCCGGGTTGGCCTTCCGGAACTCCTCATTCTGCCTAGCAGCCTCTAACACCAACTCGTTGAGCCTTTCCTGCTGCCTAACGCGTGCGTCGCCATCGAGACGAGGCAACTCGGCGGCTACGGCCTCTGCAGCTCTAAGTGTCTTGGCGGGTGTGCTGTACCTAGGCCTAGTGGAGGTGTTTGTGATGGCGGACTGAGCAGGAACCTCTACAACTGTCGCCATCTCGGCACCAAGGTTACGCCGCGTGGCGCCTACTCTGCTAGCTCTCCTAGTGACAGGCGTGAAGCCGTGAGGCTTGTTGTACTCAAGCTGGTCCAAGCTAAGCTCTAGCCTGACCTTGTCCAACTCCGCCTGCTCGGCGAGCAGCTCCTGGCGTTGCCGCTTGAGCTGCTCCTTCATGCTCAGGAGCTCGAGGTCGGTGGGAGGCGGCATGCCATTCCGCCCAGCCGACGCGGGAATAGTCGGAGTGGTGGAGGGAGGGAGGTTGCAGTCCTTGTCGTAAGGCCTGTGAGTCCTGCCACCAGCGCTCGAGGCAGCAAGATCCTCGACGACGGCCACGACGCCAGTAGCAGCTGCGCCGGCGTTTGCCGCCAAGCCGGTCACCATCACCTCAGCGCGGTCCGCAGAACGGTGCGCAGGCCTTCCGCGAGCAGCGATCACAGCGGGAGGATCCTCCGCGTCATGCACCAGCTCGGGGTAGACGCGGTCGATGACGGTGGCGACGTAGACGAGGTGCGCGCCGAAAGAGATCACCGTGCCGCCCTCCGGCATGGCCTTGCCACCGAAATCGCCGGCGTTGTTGGTGACGAAGTCGAAGGAGCCGAATCTGTGGACAAGGCCACAGACTACGCGCTCCGCTGAGGAAGATCCCGTCCGAACAGAAACTCCAGCCAGCGCCGCTGGTTGTCCCACGGTGGGCGCCAACTGTCGTGGTGGTGTCACGGCAGATGCCATAGGATGGCTAAAGATGTGGGAACGATGGACGCTGGAGGTGCTCGGGGAGGGATCACGCGACGAGTAGCCGCGTGAGGTAAGAACTAAACACTGCAAACAACACGATCTACCCAGGTTCAGGGCCCTCGTGAGGAGGTAAAACCCCTACTCCTGCCTTTCTTTGTGTATTCTGGTGTCTCACCGAGTAGCCACAGTACAATGTTCTTGCTACCGAGTAGCCACTCTTCTCTCTTTGTGATGAACTAGGTCAAGAATCTAGGGTTTCCTGTGTCCCAGCATGCGATCCTCACGCAGGAGGCGGCGGGGCACCTTATATACATGGTGCCCAGCCGGATACGTCCAAACACGGACAAGTGTCGACATAGTGTGCACATCGTCCTTCTTCCGAGTTCTCGCTGACAGCTTTGGTTCCTAATCTTGGCTGCATCCGGAAAGTCGTTGGGCAAAACCAAGGGGACAGTCTGGTATCACTGTGCCAAACACAGAGTAGGGCCCCCTTATCATGCGACCGCCTGCTTCCACACTGTCGCTGTCAGGCAGGCCGGTCCCAGATGAACAGTAGTTTGAATAGTGCCAAGTACGGACCCAGGATACGCGGGATCCTGTGTCAGAACGGCTCCTTTGACTTCTGGCCCGAGTAGATTCCCGCCAATCTTACTCGGACCAGCTCTTCTACTCGAACGGACATAACTTGCTTAATATCTCCTTCTGGTCATCTTTTCGTAAGACCGAGTAGCGGTCGACCGGGTAGCAATTACCGGGTAGGCGGCTACTCGACCAAACTTCTCTTCTGACCTTTGCCTTTACCACTTGCCTTTACCCTACTCGGGGGTAACCCCCCGACAATATTTTAAGAGAGGTGTATGCTTATGTCAACAAATGGTAAATAGAAAATACAGTACATCACAAGCCAACTAGACTTCATAAGAGAGGCTCCCATAGAAGGGCGCATCTGGGTAGAAGGTCATCCCTCTTTCTCTTTTGTTTACACAATTATGCTTTGACTGATAAATCAGGGGTAAAAATACAGAAGAGAATTTGTGTTTTTAATTTGGGGCTGGGCGCCCCGCTGCCATCTCTTCTATCATTGGATAAGCGGATGAAGCCACTAGTCTAGGGTGTGAAAGTCCAATCAACAAGTGAGATAAAGATTCTCTATTTATGTCCGCATGAGCTAAAACAGGAGCACAAAACAGGAGTGGTTTTGAAAGTTTTAAAGGTAAAACATGAGCAATTTACTTTGGAGTGGCGGTTAAATCCACATGTAGGTAGGTATGGTGGACACAATGGGAAAACTTTGGTTTTTGGGAGTTGGATGCACGATTAGAGCTCATACTCAGTACAGGTGGAGGCTAGCAAAAGACTGGGAGCGACAAATCAAGAGAGCATAAGAGCCATAATCATGCATAGCGACATAAACATCATTAATCAAAGCATAAGTGGTACCACAAGTTCAAAAACTAAATGATCATGGAGTCTATTCGTGACTGGTTCATAGTCATAAACATGGTGTGAGCATGCGCCAAGTCAACCAAATAAAACATTCAAAGGAGAACACCACAAATTTATGCTTCAATATGATAAGAACAACTCATGATTCTTTCAAAGGCACATTAAACACTCTCAGATATTTGAGGATAATCATGCTACTCAATAACCACAAGGGTTTAAAACTAAAATAACATCTAGCATGATATGAAAAAGTCTAGCCACAATCTATACAAGCTTCTACTTGCACCGTTAAAAATTCTACCTCAAGCAGCAGTTTCTTTTCCCAACAAGCACCATACAAAACATGCTTTAACAAAAACTCTCTAAATCTACAGCAAGAAAACATGAGAGGAATCACATAACACTACTAAAACTAACAGATCTGAATAAGAGATGCAATGAAAACAAGAGCTAAACAAGAATTTTTGCAGCAACTAGAAGAAAAACTAAGAATACGAGCATAGCAAGTATTCAAACGAAAAAGCAGAGCGTGTCTCTCTCCCAAACAAAGAATGCTAGGATCCAACTATATTATTGCAGCAAGTAAAACAAAAGAAAACAAAGGAAAACAAAAGAAGAAAAAACAGTCACTCCAAGTAAACTTCATATGATGTGACCGAATAAAAATATAGTTTAACGAGAAGTGACCTGATAGATAGTTGATGAAGAAGCGGCTACCTTGGGCATCACCAAGATTATATGCTTGAGTCTTCTAAAAATATTCTTGTATGAACCACGGGGGCATCCCCAAGATTTGACCTTGCACTCTTCTTTATCACATATATCACCTCTTCTCTTGACCCTTGAAAACTTCCTTCACACCACACTCTAACAGTAATTCACATTAGAGGGTTAGTGCAACAATTAAAAATCCATTAGTTCTATATGGAACAAGTGATATTGATATTTTTAAACATTCGCTACAGCTATTGATGTTTCGTGAAGCAAGGAAATCCATTTGACATCGCAAAAGAGCAAATACAAGAAAAATGGCAGAATCTGTCAAAACCAGAATAGTCTGTAAAGACGAATTTTTTGGAGGCACTTACGTTGCTCAGAACGAAAAGGTTGCGGAATTAGACGAGGAATAAATGCAAAACAATTCAGATCATTCTGATCTTCCAGGATTTTATACGATGTTTTACGGTGGACAGAAGAAATCTATTTCCTGCGCAGAAATCTGAAAACCAACTCCAACTCTCGTCAAAAAACCTTAGTTGGCACTGCTAAAACATGAAAATAAAGATACAAAGAGTTTCTACAGAAGTATACAACCCCTTGACTAAAATAAAATATAGAAAAACAAAGCAAAACATAAAACCATGGGTTATCTCCCAAAAAGTGCTTTTCTTTAACGCCTTTTAGCTAGGCCCAGAAAAGTGGAATCAAGTATTTTCAAGTGAGGAAGCATCCAAATTGTAACTTGTTCGAATAACGGAATCAAAAGGAAACTTCATTCTGTTTCTAGGAAAGTGTTCCATACCTTTCTTGAGTGGAAACTGGAATTTAATATCCCCTTCTTTCATATCAATAACAGAACCAACAATTCTAAGAAAAGCTTTGTGTGATGATGGTTGGGAGCCCATCATTAAGATAAAATTAAATGATTTTGATTGCAATTCTTTGTGTGATCTTGGTGCTAGTATCTCTGTTATGCCTAAAAAGCTTTATGATATTCTCGATCTACCACCGTTGAAACACTCTTATTTGGATGTTCATCTTGCTGACAATGCTAAGAAGAAACCTTTAGGTAGAATTGATGATGTTCTTATTATGGTTAACAATAACCATGTCCCTGTTGATTTTTTTGTAATGAACATTTAATGCAATGCTTCTTGTACTATTGTTTTGGGAAGACCTTTTCTTAGAACTGTTGGTGCTATTATTGATATGAAAGAGGGGAGTATTAAATATAAATTCCCACTCAAGAAAGGTACATAACACTTTCCTAGAAAGAGAACGAAGCTACCTTTTGACTCTATTATTAGAGCAAGTTATGATGTTGATGCTTCTTCACTTGAAAATACTTGAGTTGCTTTCTTTGCCTAGCTGAAAGGCGTTAAAGAAAAACGCTATCGGGAGACAACCCGTATTATTTCTCCCTTTTCAACCTGTTTTTCTTCGCTTTATTTTGTTTTATTTACACCCGGGTGTTGTATATTTCCTTATCAACCCCGCTGTATCTTTTATTTTGTGTTTTTGTTGAGCCAAGTAGAGCCTCTAGTGGAAATTTGAAGCTATATTTCGGATTTCTGCGCAGGAAACAGGTTTCTGCTATCCACTGTTTATTCCATATAAAATCACAGAAAATTCAAAATGACCTGAGTTTGTTTGTGCGTAATCCTGGATACGCAATTTTTCTTAGTTTACCACTTTTTGATTTGAGCAACAGAAGATTTTTGGAAAAAATCATCTTTACCTGTTGTCCTGTTTTGACAAATTTCTACCGATAATTGCATTTGCATCTTAATCTCTTTCTTTTGGTGTTCTTTTGAGAAAAATAGTTTTAAAAGAAGTTTTGACAGTAGCTAATGTGTTTTTGAGTGTTAGGCTTGTGTTGAAACTGAACCATGTGAATTTATTATTTCGATTGCACTAACGTTGCTAATGAAGATTGTGAGAAGTTTGGTGTGAAGGAAGTTTTCAAGGGTCAAGAGAAGAGGATGATATGATGTGATCAAGAAGAGTGAAGAGCCTAAGCTTGGGGATGCCCCGGTGGTACATCCCAGCAAATTCCAAGAAGACTCAAGCGTCCAAGCTTGGGGATGCCCAAGGCATCCCCTTCTTCATCCACAAATTATCAGGTCACTTCTAGTGAAACTATATTTTTATTCGGTCACATCTTATGTGCTTTACTTGGAGTGTCTTTTATTTTTTCTTTCAGTTTTTTTTTATTTTTGCAATAAGCTTGGTTGGACCCCAGCATTCTTTTATTGGAGAGTGACACGCTCCGCTTTTTCATGGGAATACTTTGTATTCTTAACTTTTGTCTAGCTGCTGCATTTATTTAGCTCCTGTTTTGCATGCATCTCTTATCAGAGTTGTTAGTTTTAGTAGTGTTATGTGAGTACTCTCATTTTTTCTTGCTGTATCATGAAGATTATTTGTGTTAAAACATATCTTGTATGGTGCTTGTTGGGAGAAGAAATTGTTGTTTAAAGTAGAATTTTTAATGGTGCAAGTAGAAACTTGTATAGACCGTGTCTAGAACTTTTTCATATCATGCTAGATGTTATTTTAGTTTTAAAGCCTTGTGGTTATTGAGTAGCATGATTAGCCTCAAATAGCTGAGAGTGTTTAATGTGCCATTGAGAGATTCATGAGTTGTTCTTGTCATGTTAAAGCATAAATTTATGGTATTCTCCTTTGAATGTTTTATTTGGTTGACTTGGCGTATGCTCACACCATGTTTATGACTATGAACCAGTCACTAATATCCTCTATGATCATTTAGTTTTTGAACATGTGATACCGCTTATGTTTTAATTAATGATGTTTATGTCGCTATGCATGATTATGGCTCTTATGCTCTCTTGATTTGTCGCTCCCAGTCTTTTGCTAGCCTCCACCTGTACTGAGTATGGGCTCTACTCGTGCATCCAACTCCCTAAAGCAAAGTTTTCCCATTGTGTCCACTATACCTACCTACATGTTGTATTTAACTGCCACTCCAAGTAAATTACTCATGTGTTACCTTTAAAACCTTCAAAATTACTCCTGTTTTACGTTCCTGTTTTTGCTCATGAGGACGTAAATAGAGAATCTTTATCTCACTTGTTGATTGGATTTCACACCCTGGACTAGTGGCTTCATCCGCTTATCCAAATTATAGAAGAGCTGGCAGCGGGTGCCCAGCCCCAAATTAATACACACAAAATCTCTTCACTATTTTTGCCCCTGATCTATCAGTCAAAGCATAATTGTGTAATCAAAAGAGAAATAGGGATGAACTCTACCCAGATGCGTCCTTCATATGGGAGCCGCTATTGTGAATCCAGTTGGCTTGTGACGTACTGTATTTTCTGTTTACCATTCGTTGACAGTAGCATACATCTCTCAAAATATAGACACTCCTCCATGGTATGTGATTGTTGGCAGGCACCCGAGGATTCATGTCATGGATGTGCACTACGGTGCAACCTTTATTTGTCAATTGCCTAGCTGTAATTTGTTCACCCAGCATGCTATCTTTTATGGAGAGACACCACTAGTGAACCTATGAACCCCGGTCCATTTTCTTACACTGTTAAACAAACCACTACAATTTTCTACTTTCTTTACTTACTTCAACCATACATTATTTTCCACACTATACGTCTAATCTTTGTTTTCAGCAAGATTGGTGAGATTGACAACCTCACTGTACCGTTGGGACAAAGTATTTTTGGTTGTGTTGTGTGCAGGTTCTGCGTTGTTGCTGACACCGGTGAGGCACCATCACCACCGTCAGTGGCATAAACCTTCCAAAGATCCTCTTTCTCCTACTAGATTGATAACCTTGGTTCTTAACCGAGGGAAATTCCTACCGCTACACTCATCACACCCTCCTCTTGGGGTTCCCAACACGTAGCATCAGGGCGCACTACCGGTTCAAAATCAGCGTAGAACCTACACAACACAATCAAATCACTTTGCCCCAACGAAGTAGTGAGGTTGTCATTCTCACCGGTTTTGTTGAAAACAAAGAGGTTAAACGTATGGTATGGAAAACAATACTTGTTTGCAGTAGATGAAAAGACCTCAGAATTCGTCAAATTCTCGACGAGTTCTTTTTTCTACCACCCACACGTCCCGTTTCCTGGAAAGGAGACGGGTATTCCGGCTTTTGAAAACTCTTCCGCCGGGCTTTGGACGCAGTCTAGGTTCTTCCTCCGGACCTGCTGCGGATCAAAAGGCGGATCACCAAATTGGTCATTTCTTCTCCGCCTCTTACCGGCATGGACACTGTCCTTTGCTGTCTCGGAAGGCGGATTCAGCCTCTCTCCTTCCACGGCGTCCGCCTTCTCTGCGAGTACACGGGGCCAGATGATGCGACGAGGGTGACCAAAAAGGCTATGTCCGAGAAGGACTTCAAGAAGCGCGTCAATCACTTGGTGTCCACTCGTGATCAATGCGAGGAAAGCCTACCAATGTTTAACTCCGAAAATCCTCCTCCCAAGGTATGCTTTTTTTCTTCTCCCTTTTGGGAGGGTTTTCATACTTTGCCTTTCACAGATGTATACTAACAATTTATCCTGTGAAGCAACTGCTTCCAAGATCATTGTGGGCTCATTCACGTGGTCTTTAAACATTCCATGCCATTTTTTGGGCAATTTTTTCCAACCCCAATGCATGCAATCTATACTCCCTAACATACGAGGGAATCCTCTTTCCTCCCCTAATGCAAGAAATCTTGTTGTATCTTCTTCATTTGGAGATCTCAGATACCTTTCCCCAAAGACTTCACAAACTTTGATAAGAGATTTCTTGCAAGACTCTAGATTAGTAAATTCTGCCGAGCGGATGTACTCATCGGCACAATCAGCTAGTATTCCATAAGTTAGCATGCGCATTGCCACGGTCATCTTTTGCAGATGATTCAAACCAAGAGTTCTAGCAGCATTTCTACTTTGTGTAAAGTAACCATCATAGTCACGCTCAAGTATACCATTAGCTATGCGGTTAAATAAATCACGGGACATCATAAACCTGTGTT
This sequence comes from Alopecurus myosuroides, assembly GCA_028641055.1. Classification (NCBI taxonomy): domain Eukaryota; kingdom Viridiplantae; phylum Streptophyta; class Magnoliopsida; order Poales; family Poaceae; genus Alopecurus; species Alopecurus myosuroides. Next base: position 647 of record JAPCYS010002763.1, on the reverse strand, counting down.
AAAAAATAAATGAGATATGGATAGCGAGGACCTTCTTTGAAATGGACAATCATAGAGTAGTGCACTAATTACGAACCTTCGCCGAAAGGTCTTTTCGGGATAGTGAGGACTTTCTCCGAAGTAGTCATTCCATAGAAGAACAAATCCCTCTTTACTTTCTCGATCGATATTCTGACTCCCAAGCTTAGAATCGCCATGGTGTCGAGCATTTCCCTCATCTTCCTCCTCGTGCTTGGTCAGTGCAAGCATGAGTTCATCGTCATCAGATGAAGACGACGACGAATTCATGATCATGCGGGAGGTGCTCATTGTGTTTCGAGAGAGTGGATAGAGAAATCCGAGAGAGACCAGAGAAGCTATAGCCAAGGATGTTGTGAGAGAGGTGGGAGGTGGTCGTATATATAGAGCTGGAAAAATAGCCGTTGGAAATAGAACCGTTGGAAATATGGCCGTTAGAAATATAGTCGTTGGAAAAAAATAGCTGTTCAAAATAAAGCCATTGAAAAAAATGATGAATGGTAGTTATAACATAATATTAAAATATATGAGAGAGAATATAGATGTTTGTGCCGTAAAACTGGGAACATCTATACATGGATCTTTTTACATGATCATCTATATGAAGATATAGATGATCTTCTGGAGAT
>JAPCYS010000247.1:0-32827 GCA_028641055.1 Alopecurus myosuroides | reverse complement strand
TAGACATGACACAAGTATACCTACTCGGCCAATAGTTGGTAGCGGCTTCTAGCAAAACGTGTCAACTCCCATTGTACATAAAGATCACATCAGACGAACCATAACATGTTTATGCTATTCCTTTTGCCTCACGATATTTGATCATGCTCCTAGTTGATCACTCTTTCTCGATCATGTGAATCAGAATCCCTTACCAAGTTAACTATTAAACTTATTCAGCATGGCCATGCATTTCTGGATCCGATCACTCGAGGGGCCCAGAGAAATATCTCTCTCTCTCGTGAAGAGCGGGGCAAATCCCATCTTGACTGACCATGCCTTGCAGCATGCTTCATGACAAACCCGAAAGCTACCTTTATAACTACCTTGTCACGGTGTAGAGTTTGATAGCCCCAAAGTAGGTCGATTCACATCTCAAGAACATGCGACAATCTCAGGTCTAAGGACAAAACAAGCACAACGGGTAGAGAGAGAACTATTAACATTGTTGTAATGTCTCAAGGTGGTCAGTCCAACACCATGTTCATAACGTGAGTTCACATTATTAGTTTGACATCATCATGTCTATGACTTGCGAAACATAGCCATCAACCAATACATGTGCTAGTCTAATGCTCAGGTGTGTCCTCACATGAACTCCGACTAGGGACATATTTAGAATAAGCATGTAAGTAAAGAGTTTCAACAAGAAGTTCCTTCCCAAGGGAAGTACTTCTTCGTTGGAGAGGTGGGGAGCCACCTAGGCGCTCCTCAATAGCATGGATGTGCACACCTTATTCTCCTTGAGCTTCTCCAGTGAGTGAGATGCTCGTTTCCACTATGAGGTCGACTTGAACGCGTTGACCAAACCTTACACGGGGTTGAGGCTATCTCCACAAATCAATTGAAGGCTCTCAACGAAACTTCTTGCAACAAGGTGGAAGCCCCAAGAACTAAACATCTAGGATGCTCAATACACCCAAGAGGAACAACCTCTCCGGTGACCAAGCACCCAAGAGTAACAAGCTCATAAACTTCTCTTTCACGAATCCCATGGGGAACTGAAACCTATGCACCTGATGCAATGGAAATAACTCAAAAAGTGGTCAAGAACTTCTCTCCCAAATCCCACCAAAGCAACTAATTCTATGGAGGGAGAAAGGAGGAAGAATAAGGAAACCAACAAATGAATCCCCAAGATCTAGATCTAATAGTTTCCCCTCACAAAGAGGAGGGATTGATTGGTGGAATTGTACATCTAGATATCCTCTCTCTTTTCTCTCAAGTGGAAATAAGAATCATTGGAGGTATTGAGAGATAGCAAGATTTTGGAGGTCAACAATGGAGGTCAAACTTGCCCAAAAAGTTAGAGAACCATTGGGAAGAAGACACGTTAAATAGGTCACCCAAATATCCAACCGTTAGGGGAAAAAACGTGCAGGGGCGGTACTACCGGTGAAACCACCGGTACTACCGCCCCCTTGGTGAGTTAGGAGCACCAACGGGCTGAAAAACTGGTCCATGCAGCGGTACTACCGGTGGTTTCACCGGTAGTACCGCCACGGGCATCCCGAAGGCGTTTACGGCGGTACTGGCACCGGTACTGGGAAAAACTGCAGAACACTAGGTACAAAAACGGTCGAATTTTTGCACCCGGACTCCGTTTTCGATGTTCTTGGCCTCGTTGAAATCGCAACGACGAGCACTACAAGAATATGCATATAAACATAATACTAGAAAATGGGAAGATAAGACCAAATGATGAAAGGTTTGACCTATCTATAAAGGACAACCGGTAGAAACCTCCAAAATAAAAAATGCGATAAGTTTTTCATACGAAATCCATTTTTTATGAACTTGAGCTTGATCTGAAGAATACGAAAAGATCTAAAACCTCACATGGAGAAAACCCAAGTAAGAACCAAGCAGGATGATGCCAAGTATGCAAAGGTTTGAGCTCTCTACGATAGATACAATCAAGATACGCATTGAAGAGCCCCTCTTGATAGTATGGTTATCTATCCTATAATCCGGTCTCCCAACTAGCATAATAAGACCGGTAAAATAGAAACCCTATCTAAGTCATATATTTGCCTTGCGCGATCCAATTGAGCTAGATGATGACGATCTTAATCACCTCAAGTTGGACCACCTTTCTTGATTGCGCTTCGCTTCGTGAAGACTTGTAAATTGCTCCCCCATAAGCTAATATGATAGAGTTTCTCACATGACCATCTTAACTTGAACATAATCTCCATATGGGTGGCAAGCTTTGCACACCTACTTGATCAAACAAGTATCTTCTTTTTATTCATGATGATAATGTCTCGAAGGTAAACATGAATGTTCACACAATCTCCTACTTGAAGACATGCTTGTAATATGGTTAATAATAGCATGATAATTCTTCTCTTAATCATATATATATATATATATATATATATATATATATATAACATACAAACTTGAATCCAAAACATGGAGTTCAAGTGGTGCCAATGGACAAACCTACAAGAATGTCTAAATGCAAACATTAGTCCATAAAGATTGTCATTAATTACCAAAACCATACATGGGGGAACCATGAACTTTCAATATCCCCCATTTTGGTAATTGATGACAATCTCTTTTACGAGGGTTTATATAATGAATTAAGCAAACATGCAAACGAAACAAGCATGGATGCAAGAGCATGAAAGGTAAACGCTTAAAAGCGAAACCAAAGCATAAAACCAAATTCCCTTAAACCCTCTATATCTCTCCCCCATTGGCATCCATTGCCAAAATGGGCATAAAATCTTAGACGGCCAACATAGTAAGAGCTCCTCCATAATTTAGGCATTTCTCATAAGGTGAGAGAAATGGAATGCATATTAAATGAAGAATAGATGGGGGGAGATCAAGCTATATAGAGGACCAAAAAGATTGCAAATAAGATTATATTCTCTAAACTTCTTCCAAAGGAAGGCAAGCAATCAACACGTTCCAAAAAACCGATTGAACACAACACGTCAATGGTATAGATTGTGTAACTCATCCGTATATCACATTTCATGTATGTTGCTCGTGATTTTGAAAAAAAAAATTAGCCTACAAATTGCAACCCAGCGTTATGATTTTCCTTATTCTCATCCGGTCAAAATATAAGTTAAATCTCGGTCAATTCATAGACCTTTCAATTTATTTCATAGTTCATGTTTGCATATTAGTTGTATCCGAGATTTCCTTAATTGCGTGTGGGTTGTAACTGTGGTTTTCTCGGTTACACATGAGTTGCAACTATGATTTTTGAAGTGGTACATGGGTGCAACTAAGATTTCTCGGGTTACGTAAGATTTTTTCAGTTGCAAATGGTTTGTAACTGAGATTTTTTGCGGTTGCACATGGGATGTAACTGAGATTTTGCCAGTTACATGGCTTGTAACTGAGATTTTTCCAATTGCACATCGATTTGTAACTAAGATTGTACCGGTTTCATATGGGTTGTAACCAATATTTTGCCAATTGTATATGGGTTGTAACTGGATTTTTTAAAAGTTGCACATGGATGGTAATTGAGATTTTGCCAAAATTTCTCGATTTGCACGTGGGTTCTAACTAAATTTTTTTCGGTTGCACATGGACTGTAACTGAGATTTTGTCGGTTACATATGGGATGTAACTGAAATTTATCGACTTGCATGTGGGTCGTTTTAACAAAAAAAAATCGGTTGCACATGGATTGTAACTGAGATTTTTGCCGGTTGCATATGGCCTCTAACTGAAATTATCGAGTTGCACATAGGTTGCAACTGCAATTACACATGGGTTGCAACTAAGACTTTTTCGGTTACACATAGATTGCGATTTCTTGAGTTGGAATGTTTTTTTGTCTTGCAAATCCGTAGATAATTTAAGTTTCCAAATCGATCGTGGGTTTGTATTTGCATGCGCTGCTCGTCTTGGGATGTCCCGTGTGGTAGGATTGGCCACACAGATATGCTCTGCCCTAATCCAGGAACTAGGGATGCAGATGGTGTCCTGCCTTATGGTCGAGGCATTCGCGCCCCAGAAGAAAGAAAGAAATGATTCTCGGGGGAGAACTCGTCCAAGGGACAAAACTCGAGTCAAAGCAATAAGAATTCTCGATACTCAAGCTCATATGTCAAAGTTGGAGCTCAGGTGACTTCACCAGTGAAAAAAGGCAAATCTGAATAAGAGAAAGGTGGGGGAGCATCAGATACCGAAGGTCTATAGGAAAGCAATTGCCATGCTTACAATCGTACCCCATCAGGAGGGGGATGAGCTGGCCAGTGAGGGAAATGATAAGTCTGAGAAAACTTTAGATTCAGAGAGGGAGATAAAGAAAAAGAAACCTACTCCGGAAAATTCTACTGAATCGGCAGTGGCTGCTGAGCAGCGCTGCCGGGCGCAATGAGTTGCGGGAGTTTCAACAGCCTGTAAGGTACGGAAGCTTAGGGAGGGACTGAACCGACTACGTTGTCAATCATTGGGACATGGTCCGTCAGACGAGGAGAAAGCCACGGTAAAACAACTCCAGGAGGCACTCCGTCAAGAAGAGATATGGATGCGACAGAGATCTAGAGTGCAATGGTTACGGGAAGGTGATCGAAATACGGCGTATTTCCATGCCCACGCATCACAGAGAAAACGAATGAACAAAATAGAAAAGTTGGCTCGGCATGATGGATCGATTTGCCATAGATGGGATGACAAGTAGCACTTTTACAATTCTTCTTATCTATGAACCTTCAACGTTGCCACGGCGTCTCCTGAACGCCGATTCGTTCTCGCTGAGGAGTCCAACCATTACCAAATGGCGCCCCGAGTGTTGATGGATTCATGGCGGGATTTTTCCAGCGTCATTGGAGTTTGTTTAAAGAAAACATTGTACCTGCAATTTTGGGTTTCCTTAATGGAGGTGATCTGCCTGAGGGGATGAATGATACATCGATTACACTGATTCCAAAGGTACGGCAACCCCAAAGGATTTCCCAATATAGGCCTATTTCACTTTGCTCTGTTCTCTATAAAATTGCAGCGAAGTGCATTGCAAATAGAACGAGATTGTGGCTGGGAGACATAATCAGTGAAGAACAAAGTGCATTTGTTCCTGGGAGATTAATAACTGATAATGTTCGCATTGCATACAAGAGCGTACATGCAATGAAGAAGAGGAAGAGAGGCAAGAACTCGGTCTGTGTTGTTAAACTAGATATGATGAAGGCCTATGATCGTGTCGAGTGGCACTATCTACAGTCTATTATGCTGAAATTGGGTTTTAGTGCTAATTTTGTGCGGTTGATCATGAAATGTGTCACATCAGTCCGCTTTTCGGTTCGTATGAATGGGGAGTTGCTTCCCTTTTTCACACCCTCACGTGGACTTCGACAAAGAGACCCCATCTCGCCATATTTTTTTCTCCTTTGCGATGAAGGTTTTACGCCTCTCCTAAATTATCTCGGAGGAGCTTTTGTGGATAGGGGTATACGGGTGAGTACCCGATCCCCATGGATAAATCATCTCTTGTTCGCGGATGACAGTCTGATTTTCATGAGTGCAAGAGTGCAAAGTGGACAAACACTCAATGAAATATTGAGAATTTATAGTGATTGCTCCGGACAATATGTGAACAGAGAGAAGAGTTCTATATTTTTCAGCCCTAATACTCTACAAAACACGAGAATGGCTATCAAGAGTGAGTTGGGCATTGGGGTCGAGGCTTCCAATAAAAGATATCTTGGCTTACCGACAGCCATTGGACGTATTACCAGTGGAACATTTGATCACTTAGGAGAAAGGATCGGGAGTAGGATGCAATCTGGACCGGAGCGTTTGGTTTCGTGTGCTGGAAAAGAAATTCTGATCAAGTCAGTTGTTCAGGCAATCCCAACCTATACAATGAGTTGTTTCAAATTATCGAAAAAGGTGTGCTCTGGATTCACATCCAGTACGGCTCGGTATTGGTGGAGTGGGTCGTTGGACCGAAGATCTCTTCACTGGTTGAGTTGGGAGGGACTTGCTGCTCCGGAGTGCAAGGGTGGAATGGGTTTTCGTGACCCGGAACTATTTAATCTGGCACTCCTTGGAAAGCACGGATGGATATTACTTACTTACCCTAGTTCCCTGTGTGTTCGTGTTTTGAAGGGAAAGTACTTCCCGGCGACAGATTTCTTGCATGCCGGAATCCCTAGGGGTTCGTCGGCGACGTGGCGTTCTATTGTTGCAGGCAGAGAAGCGACACAAGGGGGGCTGATCAGAAGAGTTGGAGATGGTTCCTCCATCTCTATTTGGGATCATCAATGGGTCCCTGGGAAACTGTCCAAGATACCGTCAGCACAAATTGGAACTAAAACCCTGAACATGGTTTCTGATCTTATTGATGGTGACAATGGGACATGGAAGGCGGAGGTGATCCGCGATAACTTCATGGCTCCTGACACTGATGCTATATTGAACATCCCAATTAGGCGCAACTGGGGCTCTGATTATTGGGCGTGGGACCTGGAAAGGTCAGGTGTTTACTCGGTAAAGTCAGCGTATCGGACTCTAATGACTCGCAAAGAGCATGCTGCTCTAGAGGAAGGGACGTGTACGGAATCCTCAGAGAATAATCGAGAAACATGGAGTCCCTTGTGGAAATTGAAAGTGTTACCGAAAGTAAGAGTGTTCTGGTGGCATGTTTTACGTGGAATTGTTCCGGTCGAAAGCATGCTACAATGTAGACACATTACTAAGTTGGCTAGGTGCAAAGTCTGCATGGATTCGGATGAAGATTTGATGCATGCACTACTACGGTGTAGTCATGCCAAGAGATTCTGGATGTCAGCGAGTAACTGGTTTCGGATAAAAATGCCAGAGCTGCACCCGGTTACATGGTCTAGGGACATTCTCTGTGACCGTCGTTTCAGTGATCCGGATAGAGCAAAGATAATAACAATTATGTGGGTGATTTGGACATTGGGGGAACAATATCACCCATGATAGGGAAGGCAATGACCCAGAACATGCTATGAAAAGAGTTCAAGAGGCTTTTATCACTTCATGATCTACCGAGAGAGTCTGCCAAAATGCTACCAGGGTTTGGCTGGCGTCCACCGGAGGGAGACTGCATCAAAATCAACACAGATGCGGGTGTGGATGTCAATTCGCGCAAGAGTGGTGCTGGTGGAATTGCAAGGTCTGGCACCAGTTTTATGGCGGCGTGGTGTAAACCACATTCAGGCGTCATAGACCCACTAGTGGCCGAGGCGATGGCGCTGCGTGATGGCGTCCTGTTTGCAACTCTCAGAGGCTTCACGCAATTTGTCATGGAGGTTGACTGCCTGGAGCTTGTTCAAATTTGGAGCAATCGACAGTCTACACGCTCTATTATTGCACCTATCTTATTAGAAATTAGTGAGCTTAAATAACTTCTTGTCATTTGATGTCCAACATGTTAGCAGACAAGCCAATTACCCCACCCACCATTGTGCACAGCGAGCGTGCAATCTGGAGGTGTCGGAGTGTTGGTTTGGTTCTATGCCAAGTTTTCTTGTAACCAGTGTTCTTGCTGACTCTGCTGGAGCAGTAGCATTTGAATAAAACTCTCTAGTTCTCTGCAAAACAAAAAAAAACTCAACCGATCAATGGATCGATTAGAATGCGGAGAAAGTCGATCTCACCTAGAGCTAGCTGGCTATACCTTTTTCATGTACGGGAGTTTGGAATTAGTCGACCGACCTCTGTAAAATAAACTAGAAAGGATGGAAAGGCGAGATAGCCAACAGGCTCATCTACGCTCCGTATATATAGCACCGGGGATTACAATCGTGGAGTACAAGTCACACACCAATCATGTAGTACAAAAATACATACAGTTAGTATCTATAGCAAGCTAATCTCACGTGCTAACTACCAGGACGGGTACAGATACTAACTGTTTAACACCCTCCCGCAATATGAACGTGCGAGTTCCATGTTAAGATTGTCTCTAAATTTGATGAACAATGTTGTAGCTAGAGGCTTGGTCTGAACATCAGCCAACTGATCATGCGTGGAGATAAACTGAATGTCGAGAGCCTTGCGTGCAACTCTCTCACGAACAAAATGGTAATACACCTCGATATGCTTTGTACGGGTATGGAAAACTGGGTTAACTGATAAGTATGTTGCTCCGAGATTATCACACCACAGAGTTGGTGCTCGTCTAAGGAAAACTCCCGGTTCCTGTAATAGCCTTGCATTCACATAATTTTTGTTGTTGCATTCGCAACAAACTTGTACTCGGCCTCGGTACTAGACCGTGATACAGTGGGCTGCTTCGTGAAACTCCAAGCAACAAAATTGCCTCCAAGAAATATTGCATGTCCACCGGTAGATCGGCGATCATCCGGGCATCCAGCCCAATCAGCATCGGCAAACCCACTCAGCAATGTTGAGGAAGATTTCTGAAGAACAAGACCATATGACATCGTATGCTTGAGGTATCGAAGAATACGCTTCACTGCTGACCAGTGCACATCCGTGGGCTCTTGGAGAAATTGACAAACTTTGTTAACACTGGAAGAGATGTCTGGTCGAGTCAGTGTTAGATACTGAAGTGCACCAACTACACTTCTATACCGTGTGATATCATCAGCTGAAAGTGGAACTCCAGTGTACCGAGACAGCTTGTCACTAGTGGTCATGGGTGTACTGACTGTCTTGGCTTGTGTCATGTTGGTCCTTGCTAACAAATCTGAGATATACTTGTGTTAAGAAAGATGCAGGCCATCGGCCGGATGCTTGACTTTAACTCCTAGAAAGAATCCAAGTCTACCGATATCTTTGACAGGGAATGACTGTCGAAGCTGAACGAGGAGTTGATCGATGGCTTGAGTGGAAGAGCTGACGACTATTATATCATCGACATATACAAGAACATAAATAGTGACAACTTCATGCTTGTAGATAAACAAGGATACATCTTCTTTGGAGGGAACAAAACCAAGCTCTTGCGAACCTTCCACTTATCCGAGCAAACTAAGCCCTCGGAGCTTGCTTCAAACCATATAAAGAATTCTCCAATTTGCAGACATGATGTGGATAATTCTTGTCAACATACCCAGGTGGCTGCTGATGCATGTAAAATGCATACATGAACTTTGCATGTTATTACTTGTTTTTCCTATATATTAGCAACTTATATTCATGTTTTATAATGATTTGGGGGATTTTCTGAACAATCCCCCTTCTTTTGGTTCTAACCCTGTTTTTCCAGAAAACGTACGTTTTAGTGTTTCAGACTTTCCGGGAGCTTCGGGACTCCAAAAAGGGCAAGGCCAAAGAGCACGGTTCAGAATTTTCGAGACAAAGACCATGGGCCAAAGTAGAGGGCCAAAAGGCCAACCAGGTGGAAAATAGGACCCTCCACGCGGCCAGATTCCTTGGCCGCGTGTGGGGCCCCCTTTTTGCCCCCGTGGCTCCGATGTCGTCGATCTTTCTTCTCCCGAGTGTCTCGTGACCTAAAAACGACTATATAAAGGGTCCCCTGGCCTTTTCAATAAGGAGGAGGCGCCGAGAGACGAAACCACGAAACAGAGAGACAGAAGGCTGCCGCCGGAGAAGATCGGAGGGGGGAAACGCCGCCGGGATCACCCCCGGAGGGCTCCACCCCCCTCCGGCGTGTTCATCATCAACATATATAGCAAGATCAGCTCCATCTCTCCTCTGTAGTCTCTTGGCAAACACGATGTATGATGCAATACTATATTCCCTTTATGTATTGTGTCTCCTCGTCTATGTTTGAGTAGTGAATTGTTCTTGGCAATGGTGAAATAGTTCGTTGATTGGTTGCATACAGGTTTGTTATCTTCTATGATTGTCTTTGTGTACAATATATGAGTGCACGCATATGTTGGGGAATGCATGTAAGGTGATCACCGGTAGCATAATGGAGTGGTGGTGGGGGAGTGACAGTAACCTGAGACCGAGCCACAAACTTAAGTTATTGGGGGATATATATAGGGGACCTTAGAACGTAAGGCTATGGTGGGACTTTATGTCTTAATCAATCTTGTGAAGTCATTTACTTGGCCACATGATCCATCATAAGGGGTTGTAGATTATTTACTTGACTATACCTATTCATGGCTCCTTCCTAGAAGAAACAACTAAGACTAAAACATGTGCTTCACTAATTGTGACAACCACACGAACGAAACACCTATTGCCAGAACACTTTCTCCCTTGAGATACTTGAGATATTTGCTTCTTGCTACTTGTGAAACTTTCTTAGAAACTTGCTTTAGAAACTTGCTCTAGGATTACTTGCATTTTAAACTTGCTTCACTAGTTACTAGACAAACCACACTCCACGTCACTTGCTTTTAATTAGTTGGTTCCTTTTAGTCAAACTTATTGCTTTGCATAAATGGCCATATAAGAGTGTTATAGGGATTTAGAGAATAGATAGCTTACCTTCAGCTCCTCGTGGGTTCGACACTCAAATACTTATCGAAAGGTACTACAATTGATCTCCTGCACTTGGGAGTCATCAAGCACTTTTTTGGCACCGTTGCCGGGGAGCGTTGTGCTGAGCTTTTATTCTTGTTTGCATTGCATACTAACATATAAACCTAAAACACAAAAAAAATTATAAAATGGAAAACAACCAAACAATTTTACAACTGTATAATATCTACCTTGAATTAGGACATGAAGTGTTTGAGGACAAATTGAAAAATTATTTGCACAACAATCATATTTGTGGTAGTACTAATTCTTTGAACACCTTTATTGCTAAGGAAAACCTTGAGCTTGGGGAAGTTTGTCTTGATGAATATGATATTTTTAGTCCCCCTACTATTGAGGATAAAAATGATATACTTGCTGATTCTATGGAAAGTTTTAATCTTGGGGAAGTTGGTTTTGATGAGCATGATATTTCTAGTTCCCCAAGCTTGGAGGAGAAAATTCACTTTGATGATACTATGCCTCCTATATATGATGATTGCAATGAAAATTATGAATGTTTAACTCCCACTATCACTAATGAGGATTTTACTTATGTGGAGAGTAGTGATTCTTTTATGCATGTGGCTCATGATAAGAATGTTTTATGTGATATTCATATTGTTGAATCTATTCATGATGCTACTGAAAATTATTATGAGAGAGGGAAACATGGTTACACATATTTCAACAATATTAAGTTTCCCCTCTTTATGCTGAAAGTATTGAAATTGCACTTGATCTACCTTTCTATGCTTGCTATTATGTGCTTCTTTTATTTGTTTTATTACAAAATGCCAATGCATAGGATAGGGCTAGACTTAAAAAAAATTGTTTAATATTTTTTGGTGTGTTCCTTATGCTTTAATTTCCTATTCGGTTTGAGCACACATTTATGTCTTTACAACATGTAAAATACCTTTACCTACTGTTATCTATCATTTAGTTTAAGATTTTCATTTTATAAAAAATTTGGGAAAGTAAATGAGAAGGATGAGTAATGGAGAAGTTGGGGTCGACCTTGAACATGTGTTGTTCATGCCAATGAAACCATTGCAAAGTCTCTATCATTAAAACTTTTTCACAGATAAAAACAATAAAATATTAGTTCACTACTGTAACATCACATTTCTGTCTTATTTCTCATCTTAAATGGCAAGAATAATCTTATATGAGAGATAGGATTAAACTAGTAATTAGCTGTCCAGAAAAACAGATTCCTGAACTTCACTGCGAAAAATGTTTAAAATCACAGAAGTGGAATTTTGACCTGGTAATTTACGACAGCAATATTTAGTTATCACTACATATTTCATTAGTTTTAAGTTTTCTGATTTGAGCAACTTAAGTTCCTCTAAAAATTCACTCTTTACGGGTTGTTCAGTTTTTGACAGATTATGTCTTTATATTACATTGCTCTCATTACTTGTGTTTTGTGTGGTTCTTTTGATCAAGGAGAAATTCACAACTGTAGTAACAGTAGTTAATATTTAGAATCAACTCATGATGTGTCTTTGCTGTACCTATGTGGATTTTATTTATGGAGGCACTAACCCCTCTAATCAAGTTTTATGTTGAGATTTGTGTAAGAAGAATTTTTCAGGAGGAAGAGTTGAGTGAGATGAACAAAGATCAAGAGGGACAACCAATCAAGCTTGGGGATGTACCCCTGGGCTCAACCTACATGTATAAAATAAGTACAAGAATCCAAGCTTGGGGATGTCGAGCCACCTCACTCCAACCATCATGATGTTAAGTAAGAAAAGCCTAGCTATACGGCTATCAATAAAGCGCTTTACGGGAGGCAACCTCGGTTGTTCTTAGTTGGTTTTTCCTAGTGTCCTCTTGCTGTAACAAGAGACTTAGTCTTTAATTTAGTTTCTGGAGTTTTCAATAAAGTGTCAAGTTTCACCCATTTGGATTTAAAAGTTGCTATCCTAGTGCTTGGAATTTCTGTTTCAGCACGATTCTGCTCACCGTACGATTTTTCTTTTTTTTATCTGTAAGTCGGATTGAGCTATATTTTTAGTACGTTCTGCAACTTTTCGTACTCTGTAAGCACAAAAATTGGATTAATTTTTTGATGAGTCTAGCTTAGGTAAAACGTTCGTTTTGCTGCTATTGCTTTTCTGGACAGATTTTGCCTTCTTTTGTTGGATGCACTCTTTGGGTTTGGGACTTGAATTTCCTTGATCTTTTCGAGCTAGAGAGTGAACATACAACATTATGAACCTTATTGTCTATCTTATGGAGCATTTGTTTTGGAATTTTGCGCAGCATGCATACGTTTTGTTTGTCCTTGCTAATCTTACCCCATAGAAAAAGAATGGGAGAAACATGTTTTGTAAAGTTTTTTCACAGGGAATAGAGGAGTTGCGCCAAGAGAGATCCAAGAGTGGTGAAAACCACAATCTTGGGGATTTGGTGAACACCCCCCTGGACCAACACTCTTTTGGTTAGCACACGTCTACTTTCTGTTTTTCTAAGCAAAGCATTTATCGCAGAAACTTGAAGCGTCTAGTTTTGTTTTTTTAGTTTATTTGTGAGACCACCACCACAATTATCTTTATGAGAATCAGCTACTAGAATAATGGGTTGAATTAAGTTGGATGCTTTTATATTTATTAGGAAAGGGATGCTTTAGTTGATTATAAAAGCTACTTATAGTTGCATGATTTATATGCTGTTTTAGGTGTAGAAATTTGCAATAGTGTTGTCATGAGCTATCTCTTATTCATGTTTTTGATGTTAATTGTTAGTTTACTTAGTTTGTCATGAAATGAGTAGTTCTATGGACACTAATGCATTCATAGTAGCTGGTCAACTATCTCCCTCTTGCTAGCCAAAAAAGTAAAAATTCCAACAAGTATAAACTTGTTTCCAACACCCTTTAGCCAAGTATTTCCAGCGAGTCCACCATATCTACCTATTAGCTTCAGAGCTATTACGAGTATGTTCACCATGTTATAGTGTTATTTATGTTATAATTTAAGATATTCACTTTATTAATTGTCATGAGCTGAATTTGGGATAGGACTCTCACGAACTTTTGAATGCACACCTCTACTTTTCATTGCACTTAATTGTCGGGGGGTTACCCCCGAGTAGGGTAAAGGCAAGTACTAAGGGCAAGATCAGAAGAGGATGTTGGGCCGAGTAGCTGGCTACCCGGTCGACTGCTATTCGGTCTTACATGTTGATGGCTAGAAGGACGAATCAAGGAAGTTATATTTCTCCGAGTAGAAGAATTGGCCCGAGTAGAAATGGCGGTTTCCTACTCGGGCCAGAAGTCAAAGGAGCCAATCTGACACAGGATCCCGCGTATCCTGGGTCCGTACGTTGGCACTGTTCATCTGCAGAGAGCGTGCCTGACCGCGACAGTGTGTCAGCAGGGCGTCGTAGGATAGGGGGGACCTACTCTGTGTTCGTGGCAGTGATAACATATCGGTTTCTTGGTTTTGCACAACGACTTTCCACACAAGACAAACTAGGAATCCAAAGCTGTCAGCGGGAACTCGGAAGGACGCAATGTGCACACTATGTCGACATCTGTTTGTACTTTTCCTAGTTGGCTGTATCCGGCTGGGCACCAGTATATAAGGTGCCCTGCCCCCTCCTGCGCGAGGGACGACGACAGAGGCGGGAATCAGTTCACATTCTTGACCTAGTTCATCAGAGAGAGAGAGAGAGAGTGGCTACTCGGCTGAAGGCAAAACTTGTACTGTGGCTACTCGGATAAACACTAATACACAGAGAGAAAGGCAGGAGTAGGGGTTTTACCTCCTCACGAGAGCCCTGAACCTGGGTAGATCGTATTGTTTGCAGTGTTGGTTTCATATCACACGCGGCTACTCGCTGCGTGATCCCACCCCGAGCGCCTCCAGCGTCCATCGTCCCCACAACTTTAGCCATCCTATGGCATCTGCCGTGACACCACCATGACAGTTGGCGCCCACCGTGGGGATATCAGCGGCACTGGTTGGAGTTTCCGTTCGGACGGGATCTACTTATGCGGAGCGCGTGGTCTGTGGCCTTGTCCACAGATTCGGCTCCTTCGACTTCGTCATCGACAACGCCGGCGACTTTGGCGACAGGGCCATGCCGGAAGGCGGCACGGTGATCTCCTTCGGCTCGCATCTGGTCTACGTCGCCACCGCCGTCGTCCACGAGTTCCCAGAGGAGGTTCTGGTCGCAGAGGATCGTCCTGCTGTGATTGCTGCCCGCGGAAGGCCTATGGGCTATTCTGCGGACAGAGCGGAGGTGATGGTGGCTGGCTTGGCGGCAGATGCCGGCAAGGGCAGAGCTGGCGCCGCGGGCTTCATCGAGGATCTCGCTGGCTCGACTGCTGGCGGGAAGACCCACAAGCCCTACGAGAAGGACTGCAACCTCCCCCTCTTCACTACTCCGACAATTCCTGCGTCCGCTGCGTGGACGGGCATGCCGCCTCCCACCGACATCGAGCTCTTGACCATGAAGGCGCAGCTCGACCGGCAGCGCCAGGAGTTGCTCGCCGAGCAGGCGGAGTTGGATAACGTTAGGCTTGAGCTCAGTCTAGACCAGAACGAGTACAACAAGGCTCACGGTTTCACGCCGGTTGCTAGGAGGGCTGGCAAAGTAGGTGCTACGCGTCGCAACTTAGGCGACGAGATGGCAACAGTTGTAGAGGCTCCTATCCAATGTGCCACCGCAAACACCTCCACTAGGCCTAGGTACAGCACCCCCGCCAAAACACTTAGAGCTGCTGAGGCCATAGCTACTGAGTTGCCGCATCTCGACGGCGACGCGTGCGCTAGGCAACAGGAGAGGCTCAACGAGTTGGTGTTAGAGGCTGCTAGGCAGAACGAGGAGTTCCGGAAAGCCAACCCGGATGTTGGAGCCTCGCAGGTGGTGCACTCGCATGCGGCCAGATCTAACGATCAGGCCTCATCACCGCATCCCAGTTGCGAGAAGGATCGCAGTGGCTATTCTGGAAGGAACAAACAAATGGAGGTGTACGACCCGACTGTCGCCGCGAAACAGCTCGCTGTGCCGCGACAGTGCGGCCAGAAACACAACTCTGCTGGAGCAGGCTTGCAAGCCCATAAAGCTCATATCCGAACGCGAGGTGGAGATCGCCCGAGCCCTTCTCGGCAACAGTTTGCTCAGCCTGCTCGGCGAAGGCCTCAGCAGCCAGCTGCTGCTCAGCCGCATGCGGCTCACCGAGTAGCCAACCTGGTGGAGCAGCCTATGGCCATGGAGGTGGACATATATGATGATGGCTACTCGGCTATGGGGCTGGCTGGTTATGATATCATGGATCGTGTGGGTGAGCGCATGCTGGAGCCCAATGACGTTCGGTACAAGCTGGACCGGATCAGTCTATCCGCGCGGCTCGAGAGCCACGGGGCCCCCCGGCCCTGAGTGCTTTGGCCCGCGCATCATGAATGAGCCGTCCGTGAAGAACTTCCAGCTTGCGAGGGGCACCAAGAGTTACAATGGCAGCACCAAGCCGGAAGACTGGCTCAATGACTATGTCACCGCGGTTCATATCGCGAACGGCAATCGGAGGTGGGCAGTGCGGTACGTTCCGCAAATGCTCGAGGGTCCAGCTCGCACTTGGCTCAACAACTTGCCCAAGAACAGCATCAATTGCTGGCTGGATTTCTCGGAGGCCTTCATCAGCAACTTCACCAGCACATACAAGAGGCCGAATAGGCCGCAGCAGTTGTCCGCGTGCAAGCAGCGGGAAGACGAGACGGACCGCGAGTACCTTACTCGGTGGAGCACTTTGCGGAACACCTGTGAAGGTGTGAATGAAACCCAAGCCATTACTTGGTTTGCGCAGGGTTGCAAACATGGCAGCATGTTGTGGCAAAGGTTGCAGAGGGAGATGCCGAATACCCTGGCGGAGACCATCAAGATTGCGGATCAGTACGCACTCGGTGATCCTACTCAGCCACTGATGGACTCCTCCGAGCCGAGAAGAAACTTCAACAGCAACAACCGCAACGAGTTCCGCAACAAGCGTAGGGGTGACCGAATAGATACTCGGTATGACCCTGGGGAGGTGAATGCAGTGGGTGTCGGAGCTGGCAGTAGCCAAAGGAAAAAACCTGCTGGATCCCAGTACGGGCAGAACCAGAATCAGGGCCAAGGCAACAAGAAGCCATTCCGTGCTCCTCAGCCGGGTAGCGGCAACTCGGAACCGGCTAAGAAGTTTGTCTTCGATGACATGAGGGACGGCCCAAGCAGTTTTCACACTCAGCACCCCTCAAGGCCTGCCAACCACACGACTCGGCAGTGCGAGTGGTGGGATCTGATCAAGAATGAAGGCTTGCCTCCTCCTCCTCCTCTACCAGCTGCGAATGCCAATGTGCAGCCTGCTCGAGCACCCGCACCTCGGCCTCCGGCTTTCCCGAGAAGAGAAAACGTGAACCAGGTGGCTTTAGGAGCCAACCGCTACTTCAATAATGAGGGTTCCCGCAACAACAACAACAACCGCAACCGCAACAACAACAGAGGCAACAACAACTACCAGGGCAACAACAATGGTAACAATGATGATGGAGGCTGCAACCAGTACCAAGAGCACCACGAGAGCTACATGATCTTCACTTCTGAGCCTGTCGACAAGCAATCGCAACACAGACGTGCCATGGAGGTCAATGCTGTGATCCATGCTACTCCCTACAATCCGTTACCCAGCAACGTAGAGATCACGTGGTCCCGAGCAGATCATCCTAAGGTGATGCCCAACCCGGGTAGCTACGCCTTGGTGCTGGACCCTACTTTCTTGGGTCCCGAGAAGAACGTGAGGTTCAGCAAGGTGCTGATCGACAACGGCAGCAGCATCAACATCGTGTACAAGGACACGCTCGAGAAGCTCGGTATTGCCGAGAACATGCTGCTACCCAGCAAGACCACCTTCCACGGCATTGTGCCGGGAATATCTTGCTCTCCAATGGGCAGAGTATGGATAGACGTCCTATTCGGTACCAGGGAGAACTGCCGCGTGGAGAGGCTGCAGTTCGAGGTGGTTGATCATCAAAGCCCTTACCACGCCCTACTCGGCAGGCCTGCTCTGAGCAAGTTCATGGCCTCTACTCATACTGCATATCTGAAGATGAAGATCCCTGGTCCCAATGGCGTGATTACCATCTCTGGTGATTACAAGAAGTCCATGGAGTGTGCCTCTGCTGGTTCTCAGTTGGCAGAGTCGATGGTGATTGCTGCCGAGAAGAAGAAGATACATGAAGTGGTGGCTATGGCGCAGGCAGCACAAGGTGTTGCGCCTGGGATGCCGAGCTCCCAGTATGGGACCGCGTTCCAGGCATCCCAGGAAACAAAGAAGATCCAGGTTGACCCTGAGTTCCCCGACCAGGTAGCCATCATTGGCTCCGGGTTGGCGGAGAAATAGGAAAGCGAGCTCATCCACTTCCTCCGTGAGAATCGGGACGTGTTCGCCTGGTCCAATGAAGATCTGCCAGGTGTCCCGAGGGAGTTGGTTGAGCACTCGCTACATGTGCGTCCTGACGCCAAGCCAGTGAAGCGGGCTATGCGCCACTTCGGGGATGAGAGAAGGAAAGCTATCGGTGATCAGATCACCAAGCTG
Organism: Alopecurus myosuroides; assembly: GCA_028641055.1. Classification (NCBI taxonomy): domain Eukaryota; kingdom Viridiplantae; phylum Streptophyta; class Magnoliopsida; order Poales; family Poaceae; genus Alopecurus; species Alopecurus myosuroides. The sequence continues at coordinate 14,784 of JAPCYS010000247.1, read as the reverse complement.
CTGATAAGCAATTTCATCATGGAGGTGCTGCATCCGGATTGGCTAGCCAACCCGGTCATGGTCGAGAAGAAGAAGGAGGATCGTAAGGCCGCTACCGCGTGGCGCATGTGCGTCGACTACACCGACCTGAACAAAGCCTGCCCCAAGGATCCTTTTCCACTACCTCGCATCGATCAGGTTATTGATTCCACAGCTGGTTGTGAGCTTTTGTCTTTCATAGATGCTTACTCGGGTTTTCATCAGATAGCTCTCAACTCTGCTGATCAAATAAAGACTGCTTTCATTACCCCGTACGGGGCTTATTGCTATCGTGTCATGTGTTTCGGGTTGCGGAATGCGGGTGCTACTTATCAGAGATGCATGCAGAAATGCTTGCATGATCAACTCGGCAAAAATGTGCAGGTGTACGTAGATGACATTGTCATCAAAACGAATAAAACACAAACTCTGCTTGCCGATCTTGAGGAAACTTTTGCTAACCTGCGCAAGTACAAAATGAAGCTGAACCCGAGTAAATTCACCTTTGGCGTCCCGGCTGGCAAACTACTCGGCTTCTTGGTGTCTAGTCGGGGCATTGAAGCCGATCCTTCAAAGATAAAAGCTATCGAGAGCATGTCTTTGCCGAGATCCCTGAAGGATGTGCAAAAATTCAGTGGTTGCTTGGCATCTCTGAGTCGCTTCTTGGGCAGGATGGGCGAGAAGGCCTTGCCTTTGTATCAGTTGATGAAGAAAAGTGACAAGTTCGTCTGGACGCCGCAAGCGGACATGGCGTTCAATGAGCTGAAGGCAATGCTGGGTAGCGCTCCCATCTTGGCTAGTCCGCTACCCAAAGAACCAATGCTGATATATATTGCTGCTACTAACCGAGTAGTTAGCGTGGTGATTGTGGTGGAACGAGAAGAGGAAGGAAAAATTATGCAGCTGCCAGTATATTATCTCAGTGAGGTGCTATCCAGCTCCAAGCAGAACTACCCGCATTACCAGAAGATGACTTACGGCGTGTACCTGGGCGCCAAGAAGCTGAAGCATTATTTCCAAGAGCATCCCATCACTGTTGTGAGCTCTGCTCCCATCTCGGATATCATGAACAACAAGGAAGCAAGTGGCAGAGTAGCCAAGTGGGCAATCGAGCTGGCCGCGTACGCTCCTACATATGCGAGAAGAGAAGCCATCAAGTCTCTGATCCTGGCGGAGTTTCTCTTGGATTGGGCTGAGGTGAAGTACGAACCTCCTGCTCCAGTTTCCAATTACTGGAAGATGCACTTTGATGGCTCGAAAGTGAAGGAAGGCCTTGGTGATGGCGTAGTGCTTACGTCACCTAAGCGAGACCAACTCAAGTACGTGCTGCAAATCCATTTCAAGGCATCCAACAATGTTGCAGAGTACGGGGCTGTGGTACACGGCTTGCGAGTAGCCAAGGAAGTTGGCGTGCAGCGCATTATATGCTATGGTGATTCAGATCTGGTGGTGCAGCAAGTTTCTGGCACTTGGGATGCCCTGGATGTCAACATGGCATCATAACGCTTCCTGGTGCAGTCTATGACTGGATTCTTCGAAGGCTGCGAGTTCCAGCACATCCACCGAGCAGAGAATGAAGCGGCAGACGAGCTGTCCAAGTTGGGGTCTTCTCGGCAATCCATCCCGGCGGGAATTGCCTTGGAGCATTTGAGGAAGCCATCCATCAAGCCATCCCCCAACTCGGAATCTATATTCGTTCCTTCTCTGCCAAATGAAGAAGTTGTTCCCATGGAGATTGACTGGGAGAATGGAACAGAGAACCCGGGGACTGCAGCCTCTATCCCGGGGACTCGCGCCTGCAACTCGGGGACTGGCGTCTGCAACTCGGGGACTGACACTCCCTACTCGGGGACTGCATTTCCCTACTCGGGGACTGCATTTCCCTACTCGGGGACTGTCCTTCCTTACTCGGGGACTTCCCCTCTCAACCCAGGGACTGTCGCATTCATTGAGGAAGTTCTCGCAAATCGTTCAGGGCTTCAAAGAAGTGCTCCCAACCCTAAAGAGCAAACAGTGGCGCCTGTTCCCATGGAAGTGGACGAACCAGTGTTTCCCACGCGGGAGACACCGAGTTGGGCTATGCCCATATTATCCTTTCTAAGGGACGGTACCCTACTAGAAGATGAGGTTACTGCAAGGCAAATTCAGAGAAGATCCAAGGGCTACACAATATTCAGAGAAGTGCTGCACAAGAGAAGTGCCACTGGCGTGCTGCAACGCTGTGTCGAACCAGAGGAAGAAGAAGAAATTCTGGTGGAAATACATCAAGGGGAATGCGGGCACCACGCCTCTTCTCGGGCATTGGTCAAGAAGGCTTTTCGGCATGGTTTCTTTTGGCTCACTACTTTGAAGCAAGCTGAGGATATTGTGAGGAAGTGCAATGGCTGCCAGAGATTCGCAAGTAAGATCCACTTACCAGCTTCCGAGTTGAAAACCATTCCCATTACTTGGCCATTTGCTGTTTGGTGCTTGGATATGGTTGGTCCCTTCAAACCGGCTAGAGGCAACATGACTCACATCTTGGTCATGGTTGACAAATTCACCAAGTGGATAGAAGTGAAGCCTATTCAGAAGTGCGATGGAGCCAAAGCTGTGAGTTTCTTGAAGGATGTGATCCTGAGATACGGCTACCCGCACAACATCATCACGGATAACGGCACAAATTTTGCTGAGGGTGCAATGGTGCCGTTCTGCAGAGATAAGCATATCCGGCTAGATGTTGCGTCTGTTGCGCATCCCGCCTCCAATGGGCAAGTTGAAAGAGCGAATGGCATTGTACTGGTAGGCATAAAGCCAAGGCTGATTGAGCCACTGCTGAAAACACCTGGGTGTTGGCTAGACGAGTTGCCAGCGGTGCTGTGGAGTCTAAGGACTACCCCTAACCGGTCAACCGGCTACACACCATTCTTCTTGGTATATGGGGCTGAGGCCGTATTGCCAATAGACCTAGAGCATGACTCCCCCCGAGTAACCCTCTACACTGAGGTGGAGGCGAGAGAAGCTCAAGAAGATGACGTTGACCTGCTCGAAGAAGCAAGAGAGCTTACTCTGTCACGTTCAGCTATCTACCAGCAAAACCTGAGGCGTTATCATAGCCGAAAAGTGAGCCCAAGGGTTTTCCGAGAAGGAGACATGGTCCTTAGGCTTGTGCAACGCACATCCGGGATGCACAAACTATCTCCTCCGTGGGAAGGGCCTTTCATTGTGAGCAAGGCTCTGCACAATGATGCCTATTACCTAGTCGACGTGCAGCCATCACAGAAGAACAGGGCGGACAAAGCTGGAGAGGAATCTAAGCGCCCCTGGAATGTAGCTCTACTTCGTCGCTTTCATTCGTGAGCAAAAATGTGTATGTACTCTCTTATCCGAGTTAAAATTCTACTCTGCAATCTGAAATTGAACTCGGGGACTGCCCTCGTCCGAAATTGCTCTGAGTGTTTCTACTCGGCTTCACTTTTGTCTACCCGGTTGCTCTGCTTACAATTTCATGAGTACATTTAGTATTGTGTTTAAACCTACGTGCCAACTCTTCGACTCTGCTATTGTCCGAAACCCGGCTTCATGGCAAGCAAGAGAACAAGCTAAAGGTCAATGAGCACAAGAAAAATTACTAAGGAAAGAAAGAGTGCACGAACCGAGTAGGGGATCCTTTACTACTGTTTTTTGTTAACTTTTTTCGGCTAAGTGGTGGGCTGGGTTACTATGAGTGTTTCTAAGTAGCTAAGTATTTGCAACTCCAACTTTGAACTCTTGTGACTCGAATACCAAAAAAGCAACAAGTTGCGGGTAAGAGCTGAGATAAAAAGGAAGACCGAATAAGAAATGCAACTCGGGGACTTGCATGATAACGCAGCCCGGCATTGAGCCAAGGTTGCTCAAATTACTAAGTTGGAAACATCAAATGAGAATAAAATCGAGTACCAACGAAAAGCATAATTGTTTCGATACATTTGCGCTCGGCATCCCGGGGATCTGATAAAAGTTTTCAAAGATAAGTGTTGCAGAACGTAATCAGGTGGAAGGAGCAACATCTTCGGCGTTGGCCTTGGTGGCATCAGCTTCAGCGTTGGCCTTGGCAGCGTCGATTTCTGAGTTGGCGGCGTCAGTCTTCGCATCATCTGCTTCTCGGTTAGTGGCAGCTTGGTCAGAGGTGGCCGTGGTCACCGAGATGAGGTCCGTCGCCGAGGTGGAGGCAGCTGATTGGGTGCGGAGTACCGCCACGTCGTCAAGGGCCGCGCCTGATGACGAGCCGAACTCGAGGGCCGCGGTGTCGATGGTCATCTTCTCGCTTTCGGCTTCATCCTCGCTATCCGCGATGACTGCGCCTTTCCCCTTCCCGGTCTTGTCATCAGCGCTGTCGAAGCAGCTCAGGCCTTCTGAATCGGTGGCCTCCTCGTCAATGTCTTCATCCTCGTCTTCGCCCTCGCCGTCCACATCAGTGTCAGGCTCCGTGAGGCCGTCGATGAAGCGCGCAGTGTCCGCGTAGGAAGCGATCTCGTACGCGACTGCCTGGCGGCGAGTCACGCACTTGGGATCCTTCTCCCACTTCGAGTTCTGGCGCATCTCGAGGATGATATCCAGATTCTCATACCAGCTGCATATGAAGAGGAGCAGCATATCCGCGCCTGCCCGAGCTCCGGAGGCTCGCCACTTCTTCAGCTCGGCCTTCACCTCATTCAGCTTCTCGGCGAGCGCACGCACAGTCTTGGGCACAGGGTCTTGGGGCCAAAACAAGGCATGGAGCTTGAAGGCAGTGGACACCAAATCGGTGCCCAGGCCCCTGAGATGCTTGAGCTGGGTCTGCATGCTCGTGAGATTATCTTCAATCGAAGACTTAGTGTCAGTGGAAAACCCTTCTCAGTTCGGAGCTCTTGGGCCTTAGTGAGGCCTGGCTTGCAAGTCGAGCAGAGGTCGGGGAAGATTTCTGCAAATTCTAGCAGAGAAGATTAGAAACAGGGGCAGAAGAAAGGAGCAAACCGAGTAAACAACAAGAAGAAAAGGGAGATAAACAAAAGCAGCGATGCAGGAACTTACTGTTCAGCTCGCAGAGTAGCGACTCCAGCTTCCGCCTCCAAGATTCCTCATCAGCAGCGTGCCTCTCTTCAACCTTGCGGAGCCCGCTAGCTGAAGCATGAGATCCGAGTTTCTCTTCTTCAGCATCTCGCACTCCATCTCAAGGGCCTTCTGCTTAGCCTTGGCGGCTGCCTCTATCTTATCCTTCTCGGCAGCTATGTCTAGGGCATCCTGGAGAGCAGCCCTTAACTGGACCTGCGGCGGCTCCAGCTCGGTGGCGTGTTTCTTCGTGAGCTCTACTGCTTGGCTCTCCAGTTGCTGCTGCTCGTCGGCGGGCTTGAGGCAGTCGAGATGCTCCTCGACAAACTTCTTGTGATCTTCTGCGAAGAGCAAAGCACGGTCAGCAGAGCAGCAAAGGTGAAAGAAAGAAGACAAGCCGAGAGAACAGCAACTCACCCTCCAGCTTCTTAATCGTGGATTGAGCGTTCTCAACAAAAACATGGCAGTTCTTATGCTCCTCTGCCATGGCCTTAAACTTGCCAGCAGAGAAGAAACGGTTAGAGCAAAAAGCAAAAGCGGGCGTAAACATAAAATGCATGGACCGAGTAGCTAAAAGCTTACTTTCGATCTCAGAAATCTTGAGAGTGCGAGCCATGGCCTCCTGCTCCGTCACTTCGTCGCTCTTGCGTTCTTCTTCTAGGGCCTCAAAGCGCCTTTTCGCAATACGGTGATTCCAGAGCAATTGCCGATAGAGGATAGTTCTCTTCAGAAGGCTATTCTGAGAAGCAGAAAGAGAAGGAGTTAGATAAAATTTCGAAGATTCGACCCGAGAAGACGGCAACTCGGTTGAGTACCCGTCTACTCGGCCCGAATCTCGGGGACTGGATGAGGGATAAGGAGAAGAAGAAGAATCGAAGAGAAGAAAAGTGCAACTCGGAACAAGCAAGCAAAACTTACCGCATAAGTTTGTTCGATATCCTCTGCGGCCTTGCGGTGGACGAAGAGCTTCGCGGCAAGCGTGCTGGTGGTGGACGAGATGGTCATGGGATTGTATCCCATATCCGCCTTATTCCAGTCCACGCGCCAATGATCCAGTGTGCCCAGGGTCAGGCCGTGCCAGGGATCGTGGCCAAGGACAGCGCTATTCCATTCGGCGTCAATGAAGCCCACCCGGTCAATCATCTGTTCGAGCCCCCTGGACACCACCTCGGTCTCCTGGACCTCGTGCGAGAAAATTGAAAGGGCCTTGTCCTTGTCCTTGGATGGCGGTCTGAAATCCACAGCCGTGGCCTGCTTGCCTTTGGTAATAGCAAGTTTCTTCTCGGTCGCGCCCAGCTTGATGTCGTACTGCTTGCCCATCTGCACCATGTAGGGCGGGTAGCTGGGAGGGTCTTGTAGGCTTGATCCTGCGGCACTGCCGGAAGCGCCGGTGGAGAGCTGCCCGGCCTTCGCGGCAGGTTTTGCAGTTGGTTTGGGCGGCGGCATCGCTGCAGAGTCCTGTGCACCGCCACGCGGGGGATTCCTGCGGACAGTGCCGTCACCCTGGGCGGCCGGCTTCTCTGCAGCTTGCTTCTCTGCAGCTTTCTTCTCGGCGGCCTTCTTCTCGGCAGCTTCCCTCTTGCTGGTAGGATTAGAAGCAGGTTTCTTTGTGTTCTGCTTGGCTGAAGGGCTTGCTGCGGCCTTGGTCTTCGCCACGGGGGAGCTCGGTGCGGTAGGAGGAGCAGCCTGCTGGGCAGGCGGCACCAAGGGCTTGCTACCCGGCGCAGCGTCCGGCTGCGCGTGGCTCTGGGAGTCCTGCTCCATCTCAACTGTCTCAACCCGCTGCTCGGCAGCGGGATGTGGCTGTGATTCTTCTTTTCTCTCTACCCGTGGCTGGGCCGCGGGATCGTCTTGGTCAGCAACCCCTGTTGCTGGCTGCTCTTGGTTCACTTCCTACCGCTCAAGGGCGGCATGGTCGTGCTGCTCGGGGTCTTGTCTATGTTCCCCCCGGCTGTGGCAGCTGGGGGAGAAAGTGGTCTCTCGTCGTAAGCAGCATCCCGCGCTTCTTGTTCTGCGCGGGCCTGCTGCTCCTGGTCGGCGTCATGGCCATTAGCGTCCATGTCCTGGGCGTCGTCCTCGTCTTCTCCTTTCACAGGAGAGGGCGCACGCGCCCTGTCCCGTGCTGCGATCTTGTCCTCGTCAGAGAGATCGATGAGTTTGTCAATGTCGATGGTGGATCTCTTCTTGGACTTAGTGGGTGCGGCAGCAGCGTCAGCGTCCAAGGGGGCGTTGAAGAGAAGAGAAAATTCAGAAAAGAAAGAAGGACAGAAGAAACCAAGAAGCAACAGCGGAACAAGGAGTTCAGAAAAAACAGCAACAACGATGCGCAACTCAGAAGGAAATTACTTACCCTGCACGGGAAGGGGGTAGCCGTCTCCCCTGCTTGACCTTCTTCACGGCTTTCTTGGGCTTTTTTCTAGGGGGGCTCCTAAGCACCGCTGCCGGTCCTCTTCCGAGTGGAGGGAGCGGCCACTCCAACCGGCTCAACGTCGAGGACATCCTCATCCTCTCCCTCAGTGTTAGCATCAGCATCATCTGCAGAGTAGAGGAGAACAAAAGGATTGAGAAACCGAAAGGAAGGTTAGGTCGCGCTATTCGCAACTGGAAAGGTGAGCTAAGTCACCTTCTTCGTCGTCTTCTGACCAGTCCCGGATGGACGTGTCGACATGATGCTTACCCGGCTAGACGGCATGGGGGGATACAGAGGCTATCCGCGGTATCGTAGGAGACCTCATCGTCCTCCTTTCGGCCCTCGTGCCAGTTGGCCTCGAAGCGCTCCTCGCTCTCGGCGATCTGGCGAGCAAGGATCTGGAAATATAGGCAAGCATCACAAATCAGTCGAGTAGCATAAAGGCATTCTACTCGGCATGGCGTGCAAACACAAAGCATATAAAGCCTAAGGAATACTGCTAAGTGCCCTACTCGACATGGCGTGCAAACACAAAGCACATGAAGCCTAACGGATACTAGCAAGTGCCCTACTCGGCATGGCGTGCAAACACAAAGCATATAAAGCCTAAGGAATACAGCTAAGTGTCCTACTTGGCACGGAGTGCGAATACTAGGCATGCTAAGCTAAGAAGGCTATCTACTCGGGATCACAACACAGGGAGCAAGATGAGAAATACTAACCCGCTTGATGGGCTTATTGCGGCTGTACGACACGAAGCCGTACTGCCAGTGGTCGTCGAGGCCTCTGCTCATGATGGAGCGCGCCCAGACGGCCACGTCCGCATTGCTAAGCTCGAACGTGGTCGTCCGAGTGCAATCCCGATTGCCACCCATGTAGCACATGAGATGTGCACGGCGCTGCAGCGGAAGTACTCGCATGGAGATCCAGCAGGCGATGGGGTCGTCTCTCTTGAGCCCCTTCTCGATCAGCTGGGCGAGGCGCTGGTCCATCTGCTTGAGGTCGCCCTCTAGTGGCGGCTTGTGTCTCCAATTCTCCCCAGTAAGAGCCGTATTGGTCCACCTGGGCAGATTTATCTGATCCACCACGGGGACTCCCTTCTCGACGGGGATGTTCTTCACGTAGAGGAAGGTCTTCTGCCATTTGCGCACAGAGTCCAGGCCTTTGATGCGCGGGTGATTCGTCCCGCCACGCTGCACCATCATGGCGCTACCAGTCTCGGTCATACCGCGGCTGCTGTCCGCGCTATCCGGCTTGGCCTTGCTCTGCTTCATGAAGAAGAAGTACCGAGCCCAGGTCATTGGCGTGGGGCGCATGCCCAAGAATGCCTCGTACACCACGGCGTGGTATGCGAGCATGACTATGGCGTTTGGCGGGAGGTGGTGCGGCTGAAGTCCGAAGTGATTGAGGAAGGAACAGAAGAAATTGGAGACGGGCAGCCCGAATCCTCACGCGAAGTGCGCGAGGAACACCACGTGCTCGCCCTCCTCCGGAGTGGGGACGAGCTCGCTGCCGGGCTGCCGGCAGCGAACACCAGGAGGGACTCGTCGGGTGTTCACTAACCACTGGCACTCCTCCACCGTAACTTCAGATCTGGCCCAGCCGGCGAGGGCGTCGTCGTCGCGAGCCATCGCGTTGGAGAAGAAGTTTGCTGGAGGATTGGTGGGTGGAAAAGCCGGCCTTTCGGCGCGGTGAGATGCACGGCAGCGAGGTGCTCGGTGGCGGCGGAGAAACGAGGAGGCGAGGGGAAAATGAAAGCAGGAAGAGGACGAAGGAGTTACCGAGGGGGTATTTATACCTCCCCTCGGGTTGCCGTTACAATTGGAGGTAGTGGGATCGATCATGGCAAAGATCGTGCGGCGTGGGACGTGTGGACCGGTTAGAAAACGCACGCAGCGCGGAACGCGCGCGTAACAGCCACAATTGATCCCACGACGCGATCGTGGGTAATAACTCCGCTTGATGGGACGTAACGGGCCAGTGGGCCCAGGCCGTGAAAACTGGGCGCGTGGCCTGTCAGATCCCGGGCACCGAGGCGTCGGGGGTGTGGTGGCGTGTCACGTGCCCAGTTGAAGTGCGGAAAGCCGGATTCTGCTCTGGCACGCAGAGATTTTGATTCGAGATTTCGCTAAGTCTTTTTACTCGGGTATAGAGAAGAGAAGTGGTTCTATTCGGAAGAGAAAAAACTCAAGACAATATCAAGGGCTACTCGGAGGTTTTACTCGGCATCCTAAGGTTCAAGGGAAAGATTGGCAAGATTGGTTTTAATCTGGCAGAGCCCAGTGAACAAGTTCGCAGGACTCTACCAGCTTCGGGGACTAATGTCGGGGGGTTACCCCCGAGTAGGGTAAAGGCAAGTGCTAAGGGCAAGATCAAAAGAGGATGTTGGGCCGAGTAGCTGGCTACCCAGTACTGGCTACCCGGTCGACTGCTATTCGGTCTTACATGTTGATGGCCAGATGGACGAATCAAGGAAGCTATATTTCTCCGAGTAGAAGAATTGGCCCGAGTAGAAATGGCGGTTTCCTACTCGGGCCAGAAGTCAAAGGAGCCGTTGTGACACAGGATCCCGCGTATCCTGGGTCCGTACTTTGGCACTGTTCATCTGCAGATAGCGTGCCTGACCGCGACAGTGTGTCAGTAGGGTGTCGCAGGATAGGGGGACCTACTCTGTGTTCGTGGCAGTGATAACAAAGCGGTTTCTTGGTTTTGCACAACGACTTTCCACACAAGACAAACTAGGAAGCCAAAGCTGTCAGCGGGAACTCGGAAGGACGCAATGTGCACACTATGTCGACATATGTTTGTACTTTTCCTAGTTGGCTGTATCCGACTGGTCACCAGTATATAAGGTGCCCTGCCCCCTCCTGCGCGAGGGACGACGACAGAGGCGGGAATCGGTTCACATTCTTGACCTAGTTCATCACAGAGAGAGAGTGGCTACTCGGCTGAAGGCAAAACTTGTACTGTGGCTACTCGGATAAACACTAATACACAGAGAGAAAGGCAGGAGTAGGGGTTTAACCTCCTCACGAGGGCCCTGAACCTGGGTAGATCGTATTGTTTGCAGTGTTGGTTTCATATCACACGCGGCTACTCGCTGCGTGATCCCTCCCCGAGCGCCTCCAGCGTCCATCGTCCCCACAACTTTAGCCATCCTATGGCATCTGCCGTGACACCACCACGACACAGAGCCTGTAGTGGCATCTATTATTTGATCGATTCGCGGTAACGCGAACCTATCTTTCGGACACAATTTGTTCAAGCCTGTGTAATCTATAAACATTCTAAGAGCAGTAGTGTCTTTCTTCGGTACTAATACCGGATTTGCAGACCATTCAGTGTGAATTACTTCCTGGATGAAATCTGCTGCCAAAAGCCGGATAATTTCCTTGCCAATAGCCTTCCATCTTCTTCCGTCAAATCGACGAAGACCTTGTTTGACGGGTTTTTATCCTGGAATCACCTTGAGTTGGTGCTCAGCAAGTTCCCTGGGTACGCCTGGCATGTCAGCTGGACACCACGCGAAAATATCCCAGTTCTCACGGAGGAACTTGATGAGCTCGCCTTCCTATTTGTCAGTCATCCCAGTCGCTACGGCGACAAATTTTGTCGGATCTTTGGGATCTAGGATTACCTGTCTTGTATTCTCGGACGCCTTGAAGCTGTCTGCTGGCTTCCGGGTTTCTTTTCCTGCCGGCATTTCTGTCGGCGATACCTCCTTGGCCAGCTCCTTCAGTTCTTCCTTTGCTATGACTCTCTGAGCGCAAAGGGCGTTTTCTTTTTCCAGCTCGTTTGCCAGCTTGAAGTCACCATCTATGGTGATTACTCCTCCTTTGGGTCCTGGAATCTTCAGCTTGTTATAGATATAACAGGATCTTTCCATGAATTTGGCGAAAGGTGGACGTCCGAGTATTGCGTGATACACGCTTTCGAACGGCACCACTTCGAAGGATACTTTTTCCTGACGGAAGTGATCTTTATCTCCGAAAGTGACATCTAGGGAAATTTATCCTAGGGATCGTGCTTGTCTGCCAGCAACAATGCCATGGAAGCGTATGTTGCTGTAATTGAGCTGGGACTCGGAAATCTTCAGGTGTTTCAGCGTATCCAGGTACATTATGTTAATGTTGGATCCTCCATCCATCAGCACTATTTTCAGCCTAGTGTTTTGGACAATAGGGCTTACAACAAGATCTTGTGTGCCGGGTTCAGGGATATTCCCGGGATGATCAGAATGATCCCAGGTAATTGGTGTGTTGGAATACTTCAAGAATTTTGGGGTTGCCGGAACAACCGCGTTATTTCTCGAAGCGTTCTTTTAACCACCTTTGCTGACGGAGTTGCTAAGAATGTCAGCATTGCTTCCCCATCAACTCTCAGAAATTTGGGTTCGCCTTTTCGCTGTTGTTCCTGGATTTTTTCATCAGAGTCCGATTCACTGTCTTCTTTGTCAGCTTCAGGCTTTTGTTTGAGGAATTTCCTTTTGGAACTCTTCCCTTTATTTCCGGATCCTGCACTGCCTTTCATGTGCTTATTCAGCCGGCATTGCGCGTTTGTATGGGTGGGTGTCCCAAATTGTGAATGGTGGACACATGGTTCCGACTTAATCCTTTCCCACTCTTCTAGAGTGTAGTTGATTGGATCTGGGCTGCGTCCTTTCCACTTATTCCCTTTTTCACTTCCAAAGGCTATGTTGACCTCTTTGGGTTTTGTCGTTGTTTCTGGAGTTCCTTTTTGTCAGAGCGAGGAGTTTTCTTGGCAAGTATCAGTGCGTCAATATTGCCTCCTATTGCTCTGATGTCGTGTAACACCCGGGGTTTTCCCCAAAATAGAAATTGTTTGTTTTCTTTTTCGCATCATGGCATCGTGCATTGCATTTTTTTTTAAACCCTTAAATTGCTTTCTCTCAAACCTATTTTTTAATTGTCAATTCGAAAATATTTTTGGTGCATTAAAAATGTTCAAAGAAATTATCATGTAAGTTACTGTTTTATCCAAATTATTTTACTCATGTTTTTCTTATTTAAAACCCTCCCAAAATTCTCTCTTGTTCATTACTACTAAAAAAACAAATATTTTCGGGTGGCACGCCAGGCCACCACCGGCCCAGCCAGCCCCAAGTCCTAACCCTAAGCCCAGCCCCCACCTGCCTGCACGAAACAGGCACGGGAGCCATCTCCCTTGCCCTTCCCGCAGCGCCGCCAGGAGGAGGCGCATGAGCGCGTCGCTCCCGAGCCCCGACGGCGCCGTCCTCCGCCTCCCCGTGGCCGCTCCGCCTCGCCTTCCTCTCCCCGTCCCTCGCCTCCTCACCCCGGTCGCCTCCTTCCTCCTTCTTCCATGGCGCCGCCGCTGCGGCGCCCCCGTCGCCGCCGGCCCCAACCTCCCGTCGAGCGCCGCCAGGGGAGGGCGAACCCAGCTCGATCCCATCGCCCTCTCCCTCGTCTCTCCCCCTCCGCTCCTCTTCCCTGCCTCCCTGGCCGCCGTCTCGCCGAATCGCTGAGCTCCCGCCGCCGCCAACCGCAGAGCTTCCGCCGTCGGCCAATCGCCGAACTGCGGCCCAGCCTCCGTCACCCAACCGTCTCTGTTGAAGCTCCCGCGCCGGCCAGTTCCGAGCCCCTGCCCCTCACCGGCGGCGATGGCCGGCAAGGAGCTGAGCGAGGAGTAGGTGGCGTCGATGCGGGAGGCCTTTTCCCTCTTCGACACGGACGGCGACGGCCGCATCGCGCCCTCGGAGCTCGGCGTCCTCATGCGCTCCCTGGGTGGGAACTCCACGCAGGCGTAGCTCCACGACATCACCGCCCAGGAGAAGCTGACGGCGCCCTTCGATTTCCCGCGCTTCCTCGAACTCATGCGCGCCCACCTCCTCCTGGAGCCATTCGACCGCCCGCTCCGCGACGCCTTCCGCGTCCTCGACAAGGACGCATCGGGCACCGTCTCCGTCGTCATCTCTGCGCCTACGGCTCGTCAGCAACAACCGCCGGTGTGTCCAGGTCTGCGCCTCGAGGATGGAGAGCATCACCGTGGCGAACACCCCGTGTCTCGAGCGCCGTCGAACCCCTGTCCGTCCTCACGCCAGCATGTCCACGGGCCCGTGACCAGGACGTTCCCCTCGACCTTTTCACTGAAGAGATCGAGGCCGGGGAACGCCGAGGCGCTGCGCTCGCTTCCGAGATCGCCGTCGACCATCGCAGCCGCCTCCTATGGCCGCCGTACATCACCTCGTCGCCATGATCTTCTTCGACAAGAACGAACCGTGAACGACTACATCGCCTTCGACGTGTCCGCTTTGCGTTGGCCGCCTTCGTGCGCGTCCATGAATTTCTCATCGACCGGAGATGCGGCACGATCACCCCCGACCCCGAAGACTATGCGGTAGCGGCTCGCCCACGACTACTACGACTACATCGCCTCCGGATGTTGAACGGCTACGTCGACGACAATGATCGTGTGGTTTGAGAACGACTGCTTCCACTACTACAACGACGTCGACTACTTCCACTACCACGCCTACGTCGACTACTTCCTCTATGACCCGAAGACCTCGACTTCGACTACATCGACAACGGAATGTCTACTTCCCCTGCTACGACGACTTCGTCTACTTCCTCCTCTTCTTCTACTTCCCTTACACCCCGAAGACACCGGCGCCGAACCCGAAGATTCCTCTCCACACGTGCGAACCCAAACCCCTATACCTATGCCCTATTTTCCATAACATATCAACTATAATTAAAATGTCATCTCATTCATTGTGTTGCATTGCATTTTGTGGGTAGATAAATAACTCGAACCTCCTAAATTAAATGTTGGGCTTCCGGCTCAATTTAAATTGATTTAATTGCATAAATCATAACTAATTCATTTTAACTCCAAATTTGAAAAGTAAAATATGTTTTCCAATCAAAATTCTCTAAACTTTGCAAATATAAACTTTGTTTTCTATTTTGAATAATTTAAATTGCTGAAAACAACTGTTTCTTATTTAATGCAATTAAAATTGCCAAATTAATAACTTGCTCATTTTAATTCCAAATCCAACAAATAAAATATGTTTTCATACCAGAAAAATGCACTTAATCTGTTCATGCCATCCATGTTCATGTTTGCACCTTGCATGTTGCATTTGTAGTAGTGTTATGCATGTTCACCTATTAAATAAATATGGAATGTGTTGGGGTATTAAATTCAAATCATGCCCTATTCCATTTAATATTGGATAGATCACCTCTACCTTGTTTAAACCTGTTAATCAACATTTAATATTGATGGTTAGCTAAACAACTTGAACCAATCCCTATTTC